>CM060683.1:160200695-160404500 GCA_030686995.1 Artemisia argyi
GTAAAAGAGCTTCCACCGGTCCATGTAATGCCTCATTTAGTTTCGACTGCAGAAATATTCATGATATTTCATTAGAAAGACATAAATGATGAAGTTTACTAGATGGGTATTCACCATTTTAACCCTTTTTATACACATTTACTTCTCACAATAAGATTAAAAGTCAAAAAGGTCAAAATTTCATGCTACATTACCTCATAAAGTGTAGAAAGATCGGATAGCTTCGAATTCTGAACACCATCAATATGTGCGTCAAGATCACGTGAAAGCTTTTCCCTGTCTTTAGATGAGTTCCACTCAACTTGTTTGATCATGGCACCTGTAGATTTCAATAGAAAATACATATGACAATAGTACCATTGTAATAGTTATTTAGAAGTTTAACTTCACTTATTCCTGATCTACAATAGTAAAAAGTTACAGATTAACAAATTATGAATCATGAGTAATTGGATCTAGATACCCACTTTTAGCGAACTTCATTAACAAGTTGGAAATATACCTTCACATTGTACATCAAATAGTTTCATGATTGACGTCTTGCAATTACGAGCAGCTAAAGCAAACCCCTGTCCTTCACTCAAAGCACTTTCAAATGCTTTATTGAATTTTTCCAGTGTCTCCGACCTTATGTGTTCCAGTGTTGTTTTGTAAGCCGGATGAACAAGCTAAATAAAAAACATAAAAACAAAAAGCAATGACAACATTATATTTTCACAAAAATCCCAACTATGTAACAGTTCCAGCTATCTAAGAAGATCTATACAAGTAAATAATTATTGAAAACAGTCACAGTGAAACATTACTTGCAACAGTTTTTCTTCCATTTGTTTTCGTTTTGCTGTCCTAACACCTTCTTCAAAAAATGACGTCTCATTGTCATAGCTGCAAAATAAATTAATAATAAATAGATACGTTAAGCAAACAAATATCTTGAATTTGTGTTTAAGATTACGGAGATGTATAAATAAGTCATTTCCGTCCAGAATTTAGAATTTGGAAGTTTTGGCGCCAAAATTAGACCCGTCCTTTTAAAGGGGAGTTTCTTGTAACTTAGGAATTATCTCGTCTTGCTTCCGTTATGCATTATATGTTCTGTACTTGACTTTATAATCATTTTCTCAAAAAACACTAGAAAGGCTTGAACATATGATGGCATGTGTCCATTACCCTGAAAAGCATGTTTCGAGCATTGAACTAAGCTTCTTTCCAAAATCTGGAACCAAATAAGACTTCACTTCATCCTCGAGTTCACACCATTCCTGTATTTCTCATAGAGATTTTAGTACAATATGCAAAGGAATGAAATAATTGTGACTAATATCATGAAAACACTGAACCTTGTTTGTAATAAAGGCAGCACATTTCTCATTCGCGATTTCTTCACAACGCACAGTGGCCACCATCACCTGCAGAAGCATGAAAAAAAAATGAATTATGAAGTGCTCACCGGAGACCATAATAACACGCATGAATTATAGTACCTTGTGAGCAGGCAGGTCAAGGTCTCGGTTTTCCTTAATAACTTTCCAAATCTGTTCTGCGCTAAAAGAAAAACCGGAAGCAGGAACAACTCCCTGCCTATCGCCTGCAAGCCCTCCAGGTGCAATAGAATGGTAAAATCGTTGCCTCAAGTTGCCAGCCTTGCATAACAAAAACGTATATAAATAAAATGTGAGTTAAATACTGTAAATGTGGGAGCAAAACAAAACACTCAACCTATTCACAAGCCCTAAACTTATAAAATCAGGTCGGGTTGACCAAAAAAACTGTTATGGGTGCGTCCTACCTGCTCTTTGAATTGTTCTTCCTTCTCTTCATAACTAGAGAGAGCAACAACTTCAATCTGCCAATTCATCAGTTAATATCAGTAGACACGGTACTTAGGTTGCACGAAATAATTGGTAGTACTGAATAAGACAAATGTGTTCATCGTCTTACATTGAAAAATGTACTTAATGGTGTTTCTTTATGGGCTTCGGGTTTAGGAACAGAATCCCATATCTGGAGTCAGAAAAATATTTGCATAATCAACAACAATATTTTTAGGCAAAAGAGTATACTACAAACCGAAATGGGTTTTACAAATCTTACCTTCTGAATATCTTCTCTCAAGACAGGCTCTAAATTTTCCAGTGGCGTCTTAATAGAAACAAAAGAACAACATAGGAATTAACAGATGTATATATCGAAATTGAGATGGCAATATGGGCGGGTCCACAAGGATGGGTAACAAGTCAAGACGGGTCAGTTTTAGTACTAATCGAAAATGGACTCCACTAGTATTTTTGTCCATTCTTTTGTACAGTAGTAGTATAGAATTTTCAGTGAAGATGATTCTAAAAGTACTGTGTTCTAAAAATAGATTCTCGGCAAATTTCAAGCCGTTCCACCCGTTTGACCCTTTTTAGCTAAAAAATTATTATTTGACCCGTTTGAGATAAAAGACCATAAACTATTTCAACCTCTAAATTTCTAATATTGATAGATATATGAGACTTACTCTCGTTTTATCACGTATAACAAAGATCAATGTTGTTTTTCGTGGACTAAATAATCTCATCATGACCTGAAATGTAGAAATAGTAAATAACTTTGTTGTAAATTTCCAATCAAATATCAGAACAATGGACAAATAACAAAAAATTTCATACCTGAAATACAGTTTTCAGTAGTGGCTTATTCGCAGCATGCTCACGTCCAATATCATGGCACCACCTGCACAACACAATTTTTTCATAGATAAAAAAAAGAATTTATTTATAGGACTGGTTAAATACATAATACAACTGTATATCCGAAATGTTAGCACACTTACATGTTTATAAGCACTATGTCCGAAACAGCAAGTGCAAAAAGTGCACTTTGTTTTTCAAATGCGGTATCATCCTGAAACATGCAAAAGTTTACTGAGCTGCAATTTCACTTTCTACTAACACTTATTCACAATTGTTAAATCGGAAGTATTTATATAACACAACAGTCATGGGTACAAACATAAGTTGCAATTAGATGCTAATAAGATTGAACAACAAAGACAGAATAATCATTGAAATGCAAAGGGAAAGTTTTCATTATAAAACCTCTCCTCGTTCTCTTCCATCAGTACCCTCGAGATCCATTACAATAGTGCAAGGTTCGATGCCAGCACATCTAGCCATCCATATACCTTTGGTTGTCTGTGACCTGATACAAACCTAATGCTTCAGTTTTCTAAGCCAGGATCAGAGAACACATAACTAAGGAGGCGTACGTTTGAAATTTTCTGTTAGTTTTTTAAAAATAAGCTATCTTGAATAAGCAGTTGCAGACTGCTTATTAACAACAGTTTCTTTCACTCACAAATATTCAGATAAGCAGTTTAATTAAGCAATCCAAACACCCCTAAATGAACAAAATAGATACTTGCCTTCCCTTAAATGCATCCATTTCCATGAAGTTGGTACGAAACAGATGATTTAGAAGCGTGCTCTTCCCTGTACGAAACATATGAGCATCGCTGATTGAACGGAAACAAATAAAACAGTATGATTTATGTAATGTATTGTGTAATGTGACTTCCACTCATGGAGATACAAATCCATACCGCTACTTTGTGGGCCCATGATAGAGACAACAGCATAAGAAAGACCACATTCACTCAGTTTTACTTCCTTTATGAATGCATCAAGTCCCGTTGCATTGAAAATTCCATCTCCATCTATGAGATGAGTGGAGCAACAGTCTGCAGGTTCGCCTATAAAGAACAAAATGTGAAAATATAACATGATTAACTGTACATTGTAAAAATATCAACTTTTATATGCTTTGCTATTCGATATCGTATTCTATAACTACCAACATTTCATTGTTGATCCAAACATATAAAGGGAAAGGCTCGTCCATACAGAGAACTAACATTACTCGCTAGGGTTGTAATAAGTATTAAGACTTCTAAGGACAGTATGATTTTCATTTCTTTGCCGTGTCCCAATTTTCTGTTCTCATATTATAATCCTATAATCCTTATTGCTCCCAATTACCGCTAGAAAACAAAAAAAAAAAAAAAAAACTAAACCTCTTGGAAATATCAATTTAACAGTTACATAATCCTCAAATGTGATCATTCTATTCGACGAAAGATCAATATGGAAGTGAGATACTGAGATCCTTCGGGTTTTCATCATTCAACATTATATTCCTGTTCTTTTTAAGATAAGATGACTTAGGGGGTGTTTCTTTTTTCTCTTAGTGGAGGAATTGGACCCACTTGTCATTTAATATTAATAATTTTTTAGGTGTGGCCTAACAAAATCCATTGTTTCCTCTGTATCCATAAGGTATAAAAAATGAGACTCTCCCCGTTAAGAGGTATTAACACACGTAGGACCCACTAAACCCTTAGCTAAGAAAAAAAAGAAACAACCCCCTAGCATAATATCACATTAATAGGGCCGAGCTAGTAGGGTGGCAAGAGTGTGCTCAGCCGCTCCCAATGCTCAACAGATTGTTTATACATGATGTAAAGTTATGAAGATAATAATTCTAATTCACGGGTGATATCTCTGGAGGTCACGCAACTATCCAACTATTTTTATTGATGTCAACAATATATTGATCTCTGAAACATCTTTATATGGTTTTATTTATACCAAATCCGTCAAAAACATGTTAGAATGATGAAAATGCATTCAAATTTGTGGAAAGGCGACCTTTTACCAGGGACGGACCCACATGAGAGCCGGGTGTGGGCCACACCCACTTTTAAGTCATGAAGTGTAATTTTTTTTTATAAAATATGTCTTTTCTAAGCGATAAATTCTTTATTAGACAACTTTAATACTAACGGTCATAAAAAAAAATTGTGCAACACCCTCTAAAAAATCCTTGACCCCTCCTTGCTTTTTACCCGGGTTGAGTTACGTGATTTACAAAGTAGTTTCAATATATTGAGTCCAAAATGAATGCAGTTAAATAGCTGTGTTGTCAACCAATTTAAACGTCGAATAATATGCAATTATTTTCAACCAATTTATGGCATTGATATATGCAATTATTTCAAGTGGTTTGCACCTAATATATATTAATTCACTGAATTTCTAACAAAAAGATGTGGTGATACCATCTAAACGTCGAATCACAAACATAACAAATCACATTTCAACCTAGCCGAAAACGAGAACATTATATTTGATTATTTTCTAACCATGCAACTTATTCTCAAATGAATCGCATTACATGCATCATATTAGAAATGAAATGAGCTTGAGAAAATGATAGGCATTACCCATTGCAACGAAGAATCAGATATCGTTTCTTAGAATGATTGGAATAATTGATATGAATTACGGGAAATTATCTTTTGGAAGATTGTGTTGGTAAAAGATTGTAGCGTTCATCGAGTAGAATGTTGATAAAATGAAAGGAGAAAACTTTTTCATAATTTTAGAGGTCGGTAAATATTGGAAAAGTTAATTGTGTATGATCAGCCTATCATCGGTCCATGTCCATAAGATTATACATGACGTAAATTCGATCTTATAATTAGGTGTAATTATTATAATTTATAATAATAAATTATTTCTTTTAAACACTTTATGAAATATACATAATGTAAGAAATAGTTGTGACACTCGGAGTAGGTGTGAGTACGGGTGAACATGTTGCAACTCAAAAAGGTTGTGGCGATGCGCCTCCCAGTTTGCTCCGATCCGCCACTGATCGGTCCCAAAAGATCTTAGAAGTGCAGTTAAATATTGCAAGAATAGTAAAAATGTTTACAAGTTTAATTCAAAGATTTCTAAAATCATTATAAAAATAGAAGTGATGTTATTACAATTGTTTGAATACTTAGTAAAACTAAAAATGTATTTATTCGATTTTATTCAGGTAACCACAATTATTTTAATATAAAAAATAAAAATTGTCAGTGATAAACTAGTTTTCTGATTTTGGTATTTACATGTTCGAGTTCTTCAATTATCGGTTTCTCCTGTTTCAAATCAAACATATCCGCTCATTTTCTCGGTTTCTTGGTTTTTCTACACCCTATGTTCTGTAAGAAGATATACACAATTAAGCAATTGTGTATATCTTCTTATTCGAATTTGAATTTAATTACGTAAATAATTCTTAATTTTCAAACTATTTACGTTGATAAACGTATTATGAAAAATAAAGATTATCCGTGTAATAAAAATAAGGATTAACCGTGTAATAATAAATTTTGAGTATATTATTATTACACCAATGATTACTACAATATTTTTTAAAATAGACAGAATTAGTATAAAAATTAGGTATCAATGGTGTAAGTAAAATTAAACAGAGACGACGAATGTTGTCTAAATAAACCACGACAATAATAAGCATGACTAAGGGTGAGCAAATGGACCGGACCGACCGACAAAACCGACAGGACCGGATCAAACCGGACCGACCACATTCGGTCCGGTCTCGGTTTAAGATTTTTGCCGGATTCGGTCTCGATCCGGTCTGATTTTTGGACCGTGAGCACGCCTAAGCATGACACACTTTTTTGTATCTCTTCCGTCGGCAAGGTAAACAACAGCTTAGCTGTGGGGTCTTCTAGTATATATATTTTTAATAAAAATATAAAGTTTAAAAAATAAATGGACGGTTTTGAAATATAATTTGACTACCAAACCCATTTACCAAGGTAAAAAAAACAAAAATTAAATAAAAAAAAATAAAAAATTAACAAAGCCTCCCCAGAGCCAAAACCACTAAACCCACACCACAAACGCTTCACCAACTTGTACATCCAATACAAAACATCCCTTACATCTCACGCAAACACCCACCAATTGTACATGTTTCTTCTTCACTTCTTTCAACCGTTATTCATACAAACACACACACCACTCACTCACAACGTGTCCTCTTCCCTCACTTCCACTTTCTCTCTCTAAAACACACACATAACTTTCTCTCTCTAAAAACACACTTTCTAACTGTAGAACTAACGGCTGCTGCTGCTGTAAAGTTGACGGAATATTCGTTAGATCTGAATCACGTGACAACCACGTGACTGAGATGAATGAAACTCAAGTGTTGCCGGTGAAGAATCAGGCTGGTGGTGAAACTTCTGTTAAGTTTGAGTTAGTTAACGGTGGAGACGGTGATGTTGCTATTAACGGAGGTCCGGTAGTTAACGGCGTTACTGATACTTCAGGTGTGATTCTGTTATATATATATATATTTATATATACTTGTTGCCTTAGTTTATATATATTTGATATTTGATATTTTGATTCTGTTAGTAAATGTTAAAGTTTAGTTTAGTGTAATTCGATATATTTGCGCAATGTGGCGGCAGGTACCGTGTGATTATATTTTTAAGCGTTATTTGGTTGCACGTTTAGTTGTCTTGATGCTGTATAAGTAGAGATATTAGAGATGTTAAGCCAAATAATTTTAGTTTCAACAACCAACGCTTCCTAACAAATTAATTTTGAAATCTGTCTGTAATACGCAAGAAAAAAGTCTGAATTTTAAGCCTTTCTAATTATAGAATATTTTTGTATGTAAATGTTAAATGTTAGTTTAATTCGATATATTTTTGTATGTTTATAGTAAATAATGTGATATTAATTGAACCTTCTCAGCTGTAGTTTCGGTTTATTAATTCGTATAGATAATCAGAACTGTTTAGTCAATGTTTGATAAATGCAGTTTAATGTAATTCGATAAATGTATTCGGAGTTTTGACGCGCGTATAAATATATTGTAAATAATGTGATGTTGATTGAAGACCTCAAGTCTCTAGTATAATAAATGAAAGTGAGCAGTGAGAGCAGAAAGTAGTTGAAGCCTAAGGTGCATAGGGCGTTTATCATTGATATTGATTGTTAATAAGCTGAAGATTTGCGTAGGACTAGAAACAGCTTTTTGTTGATCAGTGAGCTATGTAGACGGCTAGTTATTAGTTGAAAGGGAGATTGTAATGAGGCGTTGTTTCTGATTAACTTGATTTGTTAGTTTGTATAGAAAATCGGAACTAGTGTGTGCATGTGCTGTTTAATGTAATCGCTATATTTTCGGAGTTTAGATGCTTGTATATATATTGTAAATAATGTGATTCCAAATGAAGATACTAGGTGTAGAGATACTGTAGTTTTAGTTTTAGGTTCTCGAAAAGTGAGAGATACTTGTGACCGCGTATTGTTAATTGAGGTTGATAGTGTTAGTTTTGGTCCACAAGGTGACTTAGTTAGGAATTTCAAATTTGATTATATATCTGCACCTGCGAATGCTGTGCACTTTTACGTAGGGAGAGTAGTTTTCTTCGGAGGTGTTAGCACATGAGATGGCGGATACACTAGAATGTGGAATACGAATTAGAAGAAATGAAAATTAGTTGCTAGAGCAGAAAGTAGACGACTCCTAAGCTGCTTAGTGCGTTTATCATTGATATTGATCATTAGTAAGCTGGACATTTGCTTAGGACTGGAAAGAGCTTTCTGTTGGTCAATGGGCTGTGCGGACTGCTAATAATGAGTTGAAATGGAGATTGCAGTCTTTGGACGAATAGTCGTATCACTTGTGTTGTAGTTTATATCATTACTGTGTTTCATTGATGAAATGTATCACGGCATGTTCCGATCTTTGAGATACGCAGAGATTGTTATTGCAAAATTTTGGTCTGTTCATGGTCTTAATATGAGTTTCCAGGGTTTGGCATCAAAATTTTCTTTTGATTCATAATTATAATTATATTTTGCTTTACTAAAATCATGAATGTAAGGAGACAATATTGCAACAAGTTTCTTTGATCTTATTTTGGTTATAATCTATTGTGCAGATGGCGAGAGCTTACCTAAATTGCCTGAGTTAACATCCGAAATACCAAGTTCTAATAAGTTAGAGTCACCTTCCAATCCACCTAAATTGCGTAAATTAGCATCAGATATATCAAGTTCTGGAAAGGCAGATTCACCTTCCAGCCCACATAGGCTTGAGAAATCTAAAACGGAAAAGCCGAAACGTACCAATATACTCGTGGAAGAGGCTTCTCAAATATTTGATCAAAATATATCTGTTCAACGGAAGGTGCGTTGCTTTCTCTCACACAGACAGAGACTATATGTGTATGTATTTATGTGGACTCGTTAGAACGAATGCATATTAGATGGAAGGTTGAAATAGAACTAAACCTTAATCACTTGCTTGCTCCTCTGATGCCTTAAATGTGTGAGTTCGAAACTTTGCTCAAACATGGGGTAAAAACTGGAAATGGAGCAACAGCACAAACGTTGTTTTCCTTCCCAGTTTTATTTTTCTTCGTTCAACATACTGTGATAACATCCATTCCTCCACGACCATTGGATGAGTGCACTTATTTACTTCTCTTTAAGGGTGGTTACATCTAGCAAAGCTCTCAATTCTCTCGGGACCCTTACCTGCTTTATCAATAACTGGTCATTTAGGGGCCTAAGTTGGTGACTCGGACCGTTCTTAATACTGTCTTTATGTCTTTAGTTAGCATGCCAATATTAGTGTCAACGTTTAGTTTTTTTTCCTGCCAATGCATTAAGATACAATATTTTCTCGACTTCTCGTATAATTTGCATTTAGACGTGTGTTTTTGATATGTCATTTGTGAACATAAACATTTATCTGTTAACATACGATAATAATTAAGCATTGGAATTGCATGGTAAATTTTAAGCATCAGGCAGTGCTAGCGTAATGGATTTAATAAATGTAGTAGTACTGTACCTTGTTAGAGAATTTTTGGGAGTTTCACTGTGTAATTTTTTTTGTATACAGTATTTCCTATAGATTCTTACATGCGGTTCTTGATAATATGTGTTTGATGTAGCTGCTTGATCTTCTACACGGGCATGTCTGTGATTTCTATTGAACATTTAAAACATTGCAGCTCAAATTGTTGAACAGAATTGCTACTGTAAAAGATGACGGAACGGTAGAATTCGATATACCTGCAAATGTTGAGCCTCATGCTTATGGACCTGGAGCTGACATAGCTCAAAATGCTTGCAATGAAGATCCTGTTGACCCAACTGAACCTCAATATTTTCCACCACTACAGATAGTAATGCTTATTGTTGGAACTCGTGGTGATGTGCAACCATTTGTCGCAATTGCGAAGCGTTTGCAGGTCCCTTAATTTTCTTACATTAACCATCTTCTAACCAACTGTTTATGTTATCTATGAAATGAGTTTTTTTTAATAGTTTACTGAATTCGGGTGATGTCTTATACATGATTAATGTTTTTATTCAGGAATATGGCCACCGTGTTAGACTGGCTACCCATTCAAACTTTAAGGAATTTGTCCTGACTGCTGGATTGGAGTTCTATCCGCTTGGCGGAGATCCCAAAGTTCTTGCAGAATGTATGTTTTTGCTACTTTTTTATAAAATATATATAAGTACAGTGTTTGGATGATATGATCAATAATTCATTTATCAGTGTGCTGCATATTGAATTAGTTACTTTTAGGGGACAATCGTATGTAGTAGTGAGTAGTCATATATTTATTGACATTTTTAAAGCATACTTTTTAATACATAGGAATGAGGTCTCCAATAGGGGTATATCCAGCTAGTCACTTGTAACTCGTATTCTTTTCAATTTCTATTGTGATGCAGACATGGTTAAGAACAAAGGGTTCTTGCCTTCGGGTCCTTCTGAGATTCCTGTTCAAAGAAGTCAGATGAAGGATATAATTTATTCTTTACTCCCAGCATGCAAAGAGCCTGATCTTGATACTGGTATTCCGTTCAGAGCAGAGGCAATTATAGCCAATCCCCCAGCATATGGTACGTGTTTAGCTGTTAGCTTGTTATTATCACTTAAGCTGTGCGGCTGCAATTATTTGTCACATAATCATGTTAATTTTTTGGCAGCGTGATTTGATAACTATTCTTCTTTCTTTCTTTTTCATTGATATGTTTCTATCCCTATGAAAGGATTCCTCGAGTTTTTAGATTTGATTGTTTCGGTGTTATTGCTTGCCTTCTAAGTCTGTCGAATAGACCTGATGGTTTAATAACTCTTTCAGGACATACACATGTTGCAGAGGCACTGAAAATACCTATTCATATATTTTTCACAATGCCTTGGACGTAAGTCTTATCTCAGTTACTCAGTTAGGAGTTTCTTACATTACAAACAAGATATCATGCTGATAAGGATTGTTAAATTGCATTTTGTATAATGACTTCCAATTTCTTACCACCAGGCCGACTAGTGAATTTCCTCATCCTCTATCCCGTGTAAAACAATCAGCTGGATATAGAGTGCGTAATTTACTTGACTTTACATATTAGTCAATCAACTCTGTTAATATTCCTTTTTACTCGGTCTAATTCTCAGTTTGTGTGATTAATGCAGCTATCATATCAAATTGTTGATTCTTTGATCTGGCTTGGAATTCGAGATATGATAAATGATGTTAGAAAGAAAAAACTGAAGCTGCGGCCAGTCACATATTTAAGTGGTTCACAAGGCTCAGAGTCTGATATTCCACATGGATATATATGGAGTCCTCATCTCGTTCCTAAACCGAAAGGTACGTGTCATACTAAATAGTTTTTTAGTAACTGAGATCATAAAGTTTTCATATAAGACTGATGTCAGTCAATGTTCATCCATAATAGAGTCTTTAATATCAGGTGCTTGTATCATTAAATATCCTTTATAGAGTCTTATAACGTGGTTTACTTGGCTGAGTTTGAATTGGAAAAAAAAAAAAAAAAAAAAAAAAAAAAAAAAAAAAAGCCTCACCAATTAGCATAGTATTCACCAATTAGCATAGTATTGTAGAATAACTTTGCTTACTGTAACATGTATCAAGGGGAATTGTGTAGAAAGGTGATGTACTTTAGGCGGATTTCTTCTTGATGTGACGGATTTTGATTTCAAGTTTTCAACTATAAAAACGATTTGGCTTTCTACGTAAATAAAATTTCGCAAAATTTAGAGGGTGGGCTTGCGTTATTATTATTATTATTATTACTATTATTATTTGTGGGGGTGGGGGGGGGGGGGGGGGGGGGGGGGGAATTTCTGCTTATTGCATTTTATAATGCAAATCATTATAAAATAATGTTTGGCAAACTGTTTAAAAGAAGTGATTATCTGTCTGGCAGTTTGAAACCAGAAACCATTTATAACTTGCAAGATTACCTTGAATATGAATTCTTGAAAGTTCAATGGTTTTTATAGATGAAATTGGAAGTTTGTGACTTGAAACGGATATTGCTTAAAGTGATCATCTTTTTCTTATGCAGTTTTTCTGTAATAAATACTAAAGCTGCATGATATATTTTGCCTCTGTAGACATACTACTGAATGTATGCGCTATGTATACACATGGGAATTCTTTGTATTGAGATTTCTACAAATTAAAACTGAAATAAGTTATGCATTAGTTAACTGACAGTTGTTCACGAGATAGACATACAGATCAACTAAGCATAATTGTAGGTTTTGCAATCTCATCTATTCCTTGTGCTTGTTTCATGTTATCACTTATGGGGTGGATGACTCCTACAAGAAACACATATGTTTCGATATGCTTTATGTCGATCATCCAAGTTGAAAATGATTTTATACTTCCATATGCAGATTGGGGACCTAAGATTGATGTGGTGGGATTTTGCTTTCTTGATCTTGCTTCAAACTATGAACCTCCTGAGGAACTTGTTAAGTGGCTTAAAGCTGGTCCGAAGCCCATTTACATTGGGTTTGGTAGTCTTGTAAGTTTCTCTAAATCTGCTCATGTAGTTCTGCTCTTTTCTTGCTTTCCCTGCGTTTTCAAAAGATGATTGGAAACAAAAATGTAATTCAAGACATCATTTTGTAACACTTATGTCTGAGCACATCTTGCAGGACTATTTTGATCAAAGAAAGGGAAGCTATAAAATAAAACTAAATCAACATTTGTACAAAAGAGAGGAAAAATAACAAAAGCCACGCATGGACGTCATTTTTTACTTCCAATGTCTATAGAAAATTCTAAGCAACTGCTATGCCAGTCTTTTTTGTACTAAATCTCTAAACTTGTGCCAGTCTTTTTTGTACTAAAAGACAAGCAATAACAAGATACTGTATATTGTTACATTTCCAATTTGAATATGGTGTTTTTTTTTGGTTTAATTTTTTAGCATTTTTCTTTTTCTGTTAGCCTGTTCAAGAGCCTGAGAAAATGACGCAAATAATTGTTAAAGCTCTAGAAACAACTGGTCAAAGGGGAATCATCAACAAAGGATGGGGTGGTCTTGGCAACTGTAAGTTTTTATTCCCTTAATTTTTGCATTTTCTGACTATATATATATCGCTACATTCTATTGCTTGTAATTTCTGTTTTGGTTCATAAGACTACATCAAAAGCAGGTTGTCAAATAGGTGATCTCAGAACTGTGTCTAACTTGGCTATGATCTTTGTTTCTCCAGTGGCAGAACCCAAGGATTTTATATACTCATTGGACAACATCCCTCATGACTGGCTTTTCTTACAGTGTGCATCAGTGGTGAGATCCATCGTCTATTTTTTATTGATATTACTACATTCTCTTTTTCTTATGAGCCAAAATGGATTCGGGTAAATCAGTAACTTTAAGTACCGGTCAGGTTGGTTTGACCTGACTACTCTTGTTTGTAAGCATTTAAATACCCTTTAGGGAAAACTTTCTGCCCATACCTATTTTATTTTTAGCCTACTTTCTTTTTTCCCGTTTAACCCATTATTGGCAATATGCAAACCAAAATCGACCGGTTTCTTTTTGTATATCCAGTCCCAGACTCAGTTTTCAGCAAGGGTAGTTCCTCTATTTTCATAGTTAATCAAGTTTCAGATGCACAAAATAGAAATTCGCCTTAATTTTAATCACAACGAAGCTAGAATTGAATTAGACATCATGATGTGTTTATCTCTCTTTTACTTGTTTTCACTAACAAAACTTGCTGGTTAACCTTTTCTTTTTGTGACCAGGTCCATCATGGAGGTGCTGGAACGACAGCTGCTGGTCTCAAAGCTGCGGTAACAGTCTTAACAAGTTTCTTTGCTCTTTATTCTCTCTAATTGCCTGTTTCTAAATCCTTCTTCTTCACTTTAATTACTATTCAGTGCCCGACAACGATCGTACCATTCTTTGGTGATCAACCCTTTTGGGGAGAACGAGTTCATGCCAGAGGCGTGGGACCTTCACCTATACCCGTTGATCAATTTTCGCTTCCCAAGTTGGTAGATGCAATTAACTTTATGCTAGATCCCAAGGTAATTAACTTCAATCATTTGAAGATGTCATGATTATCTGGTCCTATTATGTACCAGTGTAAAGTTTTGATTTACAAATTTTCAATCCGCCTTGTCTTTAAGGGGGTGTTTGCTTAAGCTTATATGTAGCTTTGTGAGCTTATTTGATTTCGGCTTATATTTCATAAGCCACAATATTCTGGCTCATTTTGAGATTCATGAGCTTATTATATTATGATAAGCTTATATAAGCCCTTAAGTCTCAAAGTAAGCCGGAAATTTGTGGCTTATGAAATATAAGCCGAAATCAAATAAAGCTTATAAGCCTACATAAAGCTTAAAGAAACATCCCCTAAGACTACTACATAAAATATCTTTCGTTATACTTTGACGACTTTGAAAAAAATGGCAATGGGTCAAAATAGGTAAAAAAACACAGGCTTGGCAGCTTGGGTTGAATCAGGTCATTTTAGGGCGGGCTGGGCTGGATCAGATTGGCCCACAGAAACCTTTTTTTCCCATCTCTTTAAAATGAGTAAATAATGTTCTAATTAAGTTACAAAATCAGTTTTCCATGTTTCGGCAACTTTCAACTAGGTTGACCTGTCCCGCTAGGTAAGTTTCATATGTGATCCATTTGAGATACTTCACAACCCAAATTGACTCATTTGAAGTAAATGAGTTGGAAATAACAGATCCAAAAACGTCAACAACCATCTTTAGATTTCATTTTAGGTGCAGTCTTACAATCAGTTTTGCAAAATATTTTCACACCGAGAGTTTGACCATGTGGTTAGGCACATACATATATCAGTTCTTTAAATAAGAAGGCTTAAGAGTACAATACCAAAATGATGGGGGAGAAATTATGCAGGTGAAGGAACGAGCCGTAGAACTTGCAAAGGCCATGGAGAATGAGGACGGGGTTGATGGAGCAGTGAAAGCATTTTTACGACATCTTCCCCGAAACATGCCTGATACAGACCCCCCACCCACATCATCAGGTGTATTTTCGATACGCAAGTGTTTTGGTTGTTCCTAGATTTCCTTTTTCATATTCAAATGTATATGTATCCTTTCACTAGCTTATCATTTAACTAGCATCATGTTTAGTTCAAGTTATGAAATGATGCGATTTTTGTGTGCCGGAATTTTCTTATGATCTGAATAACAAGATACTCATTGTAATATGTTAATAACCTTCTTTTTGTTAAGGGTTTTTTTGTTCGTCATTGTGTAAATAGTAGTACCTCGTTTTTTATTTGTCGAGCACATGCAACATTTTTGTTTTTTAGTAATATTTCGATTCGGTTCTTATCTTGGAGTTGCATAGGATGAGGTAATAAAATAGTAATCATCACACATTAAGCTTTCCCATATAGGCATATATTGAGGGTTCTTTGTTGCCATCCGTGTATTTACGTTTATTTTTACCATTTTGGTCAAAAAGTAGTTGGATGCCAAACAATTTCTGCCCATTAGTTCAGGCATTCATGAAACTGGTAATACTATAAGAGTTTTAGCTCAACTTGAGTTTAGCTGGTTGTAATTGTTTTCCATCTGTTTATTTTGGTCGGAAATGGGTATAAATGAAAAAATTTACATATTTTGGCCACTTAGAAACTATTATTAGTGTATGTGTGGTCTTCAAAAAGTTTTATATGTGGGTGCATCTTTTTTTTTTTTTTTTTTTTTTTTTTTTTTTTAACGTGCATGTGATATTGGCTTCTTATACATGCTGCAGCTTCTCTTTTGTATGTAGCATCTGCAATGGTAGTATGCAACATGCTATTCTGCACGTTAGTGAAAAAAACTGTTATAAGTTAATGTTTGTTCAACATATTCCTTTGTTTCTTGTTTACGCACTTGGTTACACATTCAGTTTATATGGATTGGAAGCAGATTTTGTACTTGGATCAATTTAATCCAGACACATAAAATTTTTGTGTATGTGCATGCCTTGATATATCCTCGCCCTCGCATACCTTTATCCGGTTATTTTACCTCTCATCCTCAATTTTACACCAAACCATCTCCCTCCGGCCTCCCATCTATTACTTCTAGTTCTTGATGCTTGATTCTTTTCGTGGTGAATGCTGTGTCTTAGCACCTTCCATTGTCGCACGCTTCCATGTGCGATGTCAATCCTCAAAAAGATCAAAGAACATTCAGATTAGAAAAACTATTTTGATTATATCCATGTTACACCACTAAACAATAACCACTAATACATAGGAAAAAGGTGCAAAATAAACAATTGGAGTGGCATAGAAGTGAGGAGGGTATAGGCAAGAAGCGAAAGAGAAGGAATACAGAAATTGTGAAACCCAGTGAGCTTCAAATGGTGCACGAAATGTTGTAGTATTCATATCTCTTGAAATCAATATGATATGCTGTGCTGACTAAATGGAAAATTGTTTGGATTAGAAGATAGTTTAGTTCTACTGATATAATGAAGGTCTTATTTAGTTTCTCTCGCGACAATAATGAAGGCAAAGGGCAGAGGCGGAGACAGGAGAAGGGGCAAGGTGGGCACATGCCTCTCTAGCGAAAAAAATTGTAATGTAAAATTTTAAATATCCGGCTATTTTTGTGATTTGCCCATTTAAAGAAGAGTTAATTGCAAAAATCGTCCCTAAGGTTTGCTCAAATTGCAGATTTCGTCTTTAATAGTTTAAAATTGCAAAAATCGTCCCTAAATCAAACCTTTTGGCAAATTTTGGTCCCTAGCTTTAACTACCGTTAAGTACATTCCGTTAGAATTTGCACCGTTAGTCCTCTGGGTTAACTGTATTTGCACCGTTAGTCCTTTTTTACGTTTACGCCCGTTTTTTCGTTTTCGTCCGTTTTTTTACGTTTACTTCCGTTTTTTTTACGTTTTCACCCGGTTTTTTACGTTTTTTTACGTTTTCGTCCGTTTTTTTTACGTTTTCGTCCATTTTTTTTACGTTTACTTCTGTTTTTTTTACGTTTTCACCCAGTTTTTTACGTTTTTTTTTACGTTTTCGTCCGTTTTTTTTACGTTTACTTCCGTTTTTTTACGTTTTCTTCTGTTTTTTTTACCTTTTCGTTCGTTTTTTTACGTTTACGCCCGTTTTTTTACGTTTTCTTCCGGTTTTTTTTACGTTTTCGTCAATTTTTTACCTTTACGTCCGTTGTTTTACGTTTTCGTCCGTTTTTTTACGTTTTCGTCCCTTTTTTTTTACGTTTACTTTCGTTTTTTTACGTTTTCACCCGGTTTTTTACGTTTTTTTACGTTTTCGTCCGTTTTTTTACGTTTACCTCCGTTTTTTACGTTTTCTTCCGTTTTTTTACCTTTACGTCCGTTTTTTTACGTTTACGCCCGTTTTTTTACGTTTTCTTTCGTTTTTTTACGTTTTCGTCCGTTTTTTACCTTTACGTCCGTTTTTTTACGTTTACGCCCGTTTTTTTACGTTTACTTCCGTTTTTTTACGTTTACTTCCGTTTTTTTACGTTTTCACCCGGTTTTTTACGTTTTTTTACGTTTTCGTCCGTTTTTTTACGTTTTCGTCCATTTTTTTTACTTTTTCGTCCGTTTTTTACGTTACGCCCGTTTTTTTACGCTTTCTTCCGTTTTTTTACGTTTACTTCCGTTTTTTTATGTTTACTTCCGTTTTTTTATGTTTTCACCCGTTTTTTTTACGTTTTCGTCCGTTTTTTTACGTTTTCGTCCATTTTTTTTACCTTTTCGTCCGTTTTTTACGTTACGACCGTTTTTTTTACGTTTTCTTCTGTTTTTTTACGTTTTCTTCCGTTTTTGACGTTTTAAAAATGGGCGAAAACGTATTAAAAACAGGGCAAAACGTAAAAAAAACATGCGAAAAGGTTAAAAACGGAAAAAATGTAAAAAAAACGGGCGAAAACGTATAAAAACGGAAGAGAACGTAAAAAAAATAGATGAAAAGGTAAAAATACGGGGGTAAACGTAACAAAAACATATAAAAAGGAAGAGAACGTAAAAACCAGGTAAAAATGTAAAAAAACGAGCGTAAACGTAAAAAAACGAACGAAAACGTAAAAAAAAGGTGAGAACGTAAAAAACGGGCGTAAACGTAAAAAAACGGACGAAAAGGTAAAAAAAAACGGACGAAAACGTAAAAAAATGTTAGAAAACGTAAAAAAACCGAAAGAAAACGTAAAAAAAACGGAAGAAAACGTAAAAAACGGAAGAAAACGTAAAAAAAAACGGAAAAAAAACGTAAAAAAAACGGGCGTAAACGTAAAAAAACGGACGAAAAGGTAAAAAAGCGGACGAAAACGTAAAAAAACGGACGAAAACGTAAAAAAACGTAAAAAAGCGGGTGAAAACGTAAAAAAACGAAAGTAAACGTAAAAAAAATGGACGAAAACGTAAAAAAAACCGGGTGAAAACGTAAAAAAAACGGAAGTAAACGTAAAAAAAAAGGGACGAAAACGTAAAAAAAACGTAAAAAAACCGAGTGAAAACGTAAAAAAACGTAAGTAAACGTAAAAAAAACGGACGAAAACGTAAAAAAACAGACGAAAACGAAAAAAAACGTAAAAAACCGAGTGAAAACGTAAAAAAAACGGACGAAAACGAAAAAAACGGGCGTAAACGTAAAAAAGGACTAACGGTGCAAATACAGTTAACCCAGAGGACTAACGGTGCAAATTTTAACGGAATGTACTTAACGGTAGTTAAAGCTAGGGATCAAAATTTGCCAAAAGGTTTGATTTAGGGACGATTTTTGCAATTTTAAACTATTAAGGACGAAATCTGCAATTTGAGCAAACCTTAGGGACGATTTTTGCAATTAACTCTTTAAAGAACCAATTTGAAGTGTAATTTTTAAAAATTATCAAAGTTTGCTCTATCGACCATAACTTTCTGTCTCCGCCCTCTTATTAGTTTGGACACCAGAGTCGCCAATTAACAAAAGTATTATAAATATGACATGACCATATTTATCCAAACAAGACGATCTCTTTAATTTCTATACCCCGCCTAAGCTGTACATACTTTTTCTTGTTGGTTTCATGCATTCTTTTGAATAATTAGGGGTTTGGAGCCAACCTAATATAAACAAAAAATGTGAATTCGTTCATTACAATGATGAACTTTATTTGCCTAAATGAATTATTAATACACAATTTCCTTGCGGAAAAGGAAAAATAAAAAATAAAGAGTTCTTAAACCAATAAAGATAAATTTATTTGCCACCAATGTCATACGAAAATACTTACAACATCAAAATGTAACAACAAAATAAAGATCACTTTACAAACAAAGGGTAAGGATCTAGTGAGAAGAAACCTTAAAATGAGAAGAATGATAAATAACTATAACGGCATATTTGAGATGCATTGACTTGAATTAGATGCATCTTTATTCATTTAGATGCATCACAATTAGTTTCGAAAATGATTTTGAAGTGAAAACGATAAAAAATAGTACTAGCAACAAATTTGACCCGCAGAAGACGAAAAATACAAATGATTCGTCTAACTTGACGAAATGCATCTAATATATGTATATGCATATAATTTTTAGCTAAAAAATATATTATGATGCATCTAAAAGATTAGAGATGCATCTAATTCAAATTGATGCATCTTTAATGTGTAGTTATAGTTATTTATCATCCTTCTTATTTTAAGAATTTTTCTCATTTGATCCTTAGTCTACAAACATATATATTAAATAAATACGTTAATGTGAAATAAATTAGTATAACATAAACTCAAATATGCCAACATAAATATCATCTGGATGACCCTTCCTAAACTTCTACAAGCATAAATCATATATTACAGATTTACAGACGAGTTTGAGGATGAAGTATGCCGGATGTTATACCGGGGGTGGCTTTCTGGATGGCATGGAAAATGATTTGGATTACTATGATGGCTATGAGGCTCAGGTGTATGATATACCTGGGATAGGGCAAGCTTTTTGTGATCAATATGATTTTATATAGTGATTTTGTTTTTTGCTTTTTGTTGCATGTAAGGGTCCTGATTGGACCGAGATGGGAATGTCACCCTCATCATTTGTACTTCAATCTATTGATATAATTGTATTGGATTGGAGTATTTTACAAATTAGACTTTGTATGTGCAATTTGTATATATAATTGTATGGCTTTGGATAAAATGAAAAGTGTTTTGAGATAGAAAGGTTAGAAAGTGTATGTGTCAATAATATGGTATTGACAATATGACAATTGTGTGTCAATTACAACAATGTTATGTGTAAGTGTGTCAACATATTTAGTTAAAAAATTCATGTGTGTGTCAATATTACAACAATTATGTGAAGTACAAGAAGTTATGTGTAATTGTGTCAACGTATTTAGTTATGTGTCGCGTGTGTCATTAATACCTCAATTTAATATTATTAATACCCGAATTTAATCTCATAATCCTATGGCTAAAACTCTTCCAATACTTTTTACCATATGTGTAAATGAGTTTGTAACTTCTATTTAAATCTACTCTGGAAATTTGTGTTAAGTTAAAATTTTCGTATTTTAATTGTATTATTATTATTATTATTATTATTATTATTATTGAACAAGATTTATATTTGAATTAATTGAACATTTAAATGTAAGGCTTGCTTTGTAATTTTATTTCTTTATTGAAAATTAAGAGTTTTAATCATTCATATATTATATGTGGTTAATATTAAGATGATGGTTATTTTTCAAAGATTCATTTAAGTTAAAAAGACGGTAATGTTTGAATTTCACTTAATTATCTTTAATTGAAAAAAAATGTTCAGTTTATAACATTATGTAAAAGCTTGTCTGTTTGCTACTTACCATAAAAAGGATAGCTTAAGATCCAAAGTGATAAAATTAAGCGATCTCATTATCAAATTATTTCTTATTTGAACATGACTTAATAAAAATAAAAAACCAATAATTAATGCATTTTTTTAAAGTTATGTCTTATGCATAGACATGCATTATTTGTTCATATACGAACAATTGTTATTTGTTTTGTATGCTAGATAAGTGTTTCATTGTGAATAATTATGCAACCTTTTGTTTTTGATATCGTAATATCTAGCAATTTGATTACAAATTCTGTCATATGTGTACGTCATACATATTGAATTTGCATTGGTTCACAATACGATTGTAATTTATCGCACTTGACGTTGCCCTTCAAAATAATCTTATAGATTGGAAAAATGTAGATTTGATAACTTATGTCTAGTTATTGAAGCTAAAAACGTAGTTGCAGTTAGGCTAGAGACAAAACAAACATATTTAACATGTCAAAGTATACAATGCTATGGATAATCTTAACATTTAGAAGATTAAAAAATAAAAAAATAAAAAAAAAATAAAAAAAAAAAACTTGCTTTTAGCAATTTGTCACAAAATTCAATTAAATTAAAAATAAATGTCATTTTGGGTGTCATAAATAGAAATTTCCCTCACACATAAGGATTGTTTGTAAAAAACAAGCACTTGCTAAATTATCATGCCGTGAACATTGGTTGTGGTTGTAGTCGGTCGACCGATCGGTTGTGGAAGGTTGGCCCGTTGTGGCTGCTCGGTCGTGTTCGGTCGAGGGACGAAGATTTGCAAAACTCGGTCGTTTACTCGACTGAGTGTGTAACAAAAAAAAAAAAAAAAAAAAACCTCCTTTGAATACAAAAAAACGCTCCTCTTCTCTCTGCGCGCGCATGTACAATGAAGAAGAAGACTATATAATAAGTCAATTTTTTATTTTATTTTTATATATAATTAATTTACAATTTAAACCCTTGAAGTTTAATTTCAATGTCATTTTTACCCTATAGTTTTAACGTTTTTACATTTTTGCATAGAGAATGTATAAAAATTAATTTATATATAAAATTATATAATTTATATGTAAAAAAAAAAAAAAATCCTTGGTCGTCTGCAGGTAGTCAGAGAGAGAAAGTTGAGTGGCAAGCAAAACCAAAGTACTTATTGTTCACAACCTCAGATTAAGTAATTTTGCGTATTAAGTCGATTAAAGAATTAAACGAAACCTATTTTTTTTCATTTCTAGACTCCTAATACTTGATAAAAATAAAAGCATCTCTAATGCAATATGTCTGCTCGGAAGTTTCAAGTCATTATTGACATTTTGCTCTAATGTTAAAAACCTTTTCCATTAACCTCAACTTATTTTTCTACTTACTACGCGACCAATATTTGAATAGGTCGTGCAATGATAACCTATTGCTTAAATAAGTCATCATCAACCTTTTTCACGAATGCATAAAAGCCAATTCAATCTTTTTTAACCCATTTTTAACTCATTTTCAACTCCTTTTCGGAGGTGCTCTTTTACGGTCTAAGAATCTTCTCATGCAAAAAAGACGATTATGTTAAAGTTTAGATTGTAGAATAGTGCAAAAAAGGAGCTTATTTGTCAAAAAAAAAACAATCTTTATGAACCTACCAACACACTTACTAAAAAGTTAGGGAATCAAATTATATAAAAATTCACAAGAAACTTCTGTGTTAATTCAAAGAAACTCACAAGTTTTTCACACTTGCCCAAAAGTAAACATCAATAGATCATTTTATCATCACCTTTTATATTGTTTAAAATGCATGCATTTCAACAACATAATCAATTTTTGTGAGTTGTACAAAACATGTATGCAGATAGCCTATCAATTCATTTACTAAACAGCTTGTACGGTTTAAAACTTAGTAGTATTTTATCAAATTAAATATCAAAAAGCACTAAGAAAACAAATATAAACTCATATAAAAATGACGATGAGTTAATTGGCTGGCAAAGCTCGTGCCTATGGAATATCTTCCCTCTTTTATCAACAAAAGCACATGGACACGTGGCTAATCTTCATGCAACTCCCCACACTATCCTATTCCCCCATTAATTATTGCTCTTCATTATACAGTATAATTTCACATTTTGACATTTTGTCTTACATTATATTTTTGTGATATTTTGACATTTTGACCTATGAGAAATTATAGCATTTGAGCTGAAGAACATTAGTGGTGGAATCAAAGACTCAAAGGGATTAGAGATATACAAATTTGAATTGTTATACAAATTTGAATTTATTTTTCATTTTTAAGTGTAATAACTAAATAAGCAATGTTACATTCTTTTACAATATATTACTACTTATTCTTCTGCTCACACCAAATTATATAACATGTGTAATACGTTAATTCTTTTTCTTAAATTAATTTATTGATCAATCCATTTGTCATGATCATACAAGTAAGAGGACATATAGGCGGTAGACATATCAAGTAGGAAGTTATATCATTTTCTTTACTAAATACTTCGTAGTACATAATATAAACAGATTCTACTACGGGTGCATTTAAGAGAAATACATGTTTATGAAAATTACTCCCTCTCTCCCTTGTTAACTGTTCAGTATGATTTTTTCAAGTCTTTCTTTATCAACTTTGACTTTAAATATTTTTATTTGTTTTATATAATACTAGATGCAAAATATATGAATAGAGTGAGTTTTGAATATACTTTTCATTGGTATAATTTTTTATCAAATATTATATATAATACAAACAAAAATATATAAGGTGAAAGTTGGAAAAGAAAGACTTAAAAAAGTCAAATTAGACAGTCAATGTGAAATGGAGGGAGTAACATTTCTAAGCAGGGTACCCGGCCCTCTAAGCAAAAATTCATCTGTGTCATGTGACATCTTATGATTTTCCCTACTAGTTCCGTAACAATGTGATATACTAGTATTATTGTTATGAAGAAAAGATAACATATTTTGATTGTTGTGTATGAATTTAATTCGTAAAAAAGTGATATTAGTGTGAATAATTCGATACACATAATACTATTGCACTTTTGCCATTGCATACTTTGTCGATAAACTGGTTTATAATCTGAACAACTATGCCGATAAACTTTTAGATTTCTTTTGCGGAAAATGATCATCGTGTAGCTTATACGATTCGGAGTTAGCTTTGTCGACTTAAAGTGGAGATGTCAGTGATTCGAATACACATATGTCGATCAACTACTTTCATATTCGAACGACTATGTCGATAACTTTTAAGTTTGTAGTTTACGGAAAAAGATCGTGGAGTTTATACGAGTCAGATTCATTAGCTTTGTCGACTTAGAATGGCGTACTGTTGTACGCGTTGAATAAATGTATTGTTGATTGGACTATTGGAGTACGCTAACAAAATATGTGTTCGAGTTCAAAGTAAAGGTTAGGAAACTGTACCATCTTTTCAATCATCGACCAAAGGAATGATTGTGTCACACATGATGCCTTTCAAAAAAAATGATTGTGTCACACAAACTGATGTTAAGATGTGAATATATTGTACTTGATTTAAGGATTCCGAGGCTACAGCCTACAAGATCATTAGAAAGAAATGAACAAACTTCATATATTGTACATGATTTAATTTTGCAACTTTTTTTATTTTATTTTTATTTTTTTTATTATTTTTATTTTTTTTTTATTTTTTTTTAATAGATATGTAAAGTGCAAAATAGATCCTTTTAGTCAGTCAAATTCACAAAAAAACTGTTAACGGACTATATTTGCACTAGCCCGTTATTAGTCATAATTTGGTTATTGGCCCATTGTTTGTTACTTCATCCGTCTCAAAATTATTATCATGAAAGAAAAATTACATAGTTTAATAAAAGTGAGATCGCTTTAATTTTCAACCACTGAAAGAAAATATTCATTTACTTTATTCTATAGTTTTTACTTAAAAAAAAAAAAAAAAGTAGACAATTATTTTAATACATCCCAAAAAGAAAATATTGTCAATAATTTTGAGATAAAGGGAGTATATATATGGACTCAATTATAATTACTTATCATTAAAGAATGATACATTTTACATGGTAGTAAAAGTCAAACACTTTACATCCCTACGGACTAACGATGTAATCTTTTTTCCGTTATCTTCATTATCTAATAAAAGTCAAACACCCTCTTAATTAAATTACTCTAAAGCACCTCTGATCCCGAGTTGACAGAGTTGGAAGCAGAGGATACTGGTGATGAAGGTGGCATGTGGTGGTGGCGGATGTAGTGGTGGAAGTGGTGAGAAAAATATGATGATTATTTATGTGGTATAAATAGCAAGCTGAAAAATTAGTTATTGACATTTGCAAATAAACACTAAAGCTGGACTTCAATTACTCCCTCCGTCCCAAAATATAAGTCCAGTTTGACTTTTTGAACAACTTTGACCTTAAATATTTTGTTTGTATTATATAATACTTGATGCAAAATATATAAATAGACAGTGTTTTAAATGTATTTTCATTTGGTATAATTTTCATCAAGTGATATATAATACAAACAAAAAAAATTTAAGGTCAAAGTTCAATTCAAAAAGTTAAATTGAACTTATATTTTAAGATGGATGTAGTATTTAAACAAATTCTTTTTAATCAAATTGTTATAAACTAGATTAGCTTTTATACTAAGAGCTCGTGAATACATGTGATTATAACATATGGGTTTTGCTAATATGTGCCCACTGGACACGTATTAACGTATTTATAAAAGGTATGTTATGATTCATTTAAAAGAAAATTATGTTCAAATATAATAATATATCACTTTATTTAATGTGCATTTAATGAATTTTTTGGTAAATTAAGAAATTTTGTATTTATTAACTACACACTAACTTGTGCTCAGTGGGCACTTGTTAGCAAAACCCATAACGGATATAAACACAAATATTCATTAAATTTAAGGGTTTTGTTAACAATTCATAAGGTGTTGTATAAGCCTTCCTTAATTAAAAAAATTTGCATGCCTGAACTTACTTGATATTAATGCATACCTTATTGAATCTCATTTACCTTAATTATAGAGTAAAATGTAGAAATCGTCCTTGTGGTTTGCAAAAATTGCATGTACCGTCCCTGGTTTTTCATAATTGCAGGTGGCCTCCTTGTAGGCAAACTATTGGTTTGTTTTGGTCCCTGGCGCTAACGATGGTTAGTCCTTCCTCGTTAGTTGATACAAATAGAAGGCTAATTTGGTCTTTTCCTTGTTAGTTGATACAAATAGGAAAAGGATAGTCACAAGGGTCCACAAGACGAAAAGACCAAATTACCCTTCTATTTCTATCAACTAACGAGGAAGGACTAACCATCGTTAGTGTCAGGGACCAAAACGAACCAATAGTTTGCCCACAGGAAGGCCGCCTGCAATTATTAAAAACCAGGGACGGTACGTGCAATTTTTGCAAACCACAAGGACGATTTCTGCATTTTACTCTTAATTATATGTGTTTAAATCATGTATTTATAGAAATGATCAGATTATGTACGAAAACATTTTTAATTATGAAAAGCTTAAATAACACTAATAAGGTTATTATTATAACTTATAACTTATGTTAAAACTCTATCCGTGCGTCATACCCCAAAGCTAATAATTACGGAAACAAAATACTACGAGTATTTAGACTACTTTTGAATTTTGTTTGACTATGCTTTATGCAAGGGGAGACGTGAACTAAACCACAAGATACGATTATAATGATGTAATAATTCACATCATGTGAAAAATTGGTTGTCTTTTCCATTAAACAAGTTGGACATAAACACCAAATTCTCATCAAAATAAAATTTCGTTTTTAACGAATATAGTATAGGGTGAAATAAAACAATACCCGTATTATTAAACTTTTTCACTTGATCAAAAACAATGTATCCTTGATACTTGTACAACAAATTAAAGTAACTTGTTTGCATCATATACGTTAGTTATTTATTCGACGATACATTACCTTGAAATTTAAAAATCTTGGTTATTTGACAAATATGAAATTCTTAGCATTAGTCGGTGTGTAAAATGCTGTCCAATAAAAAGATGATATGTGTGAACCAATGATTAACGATAATTGACATGCATGTAACCCATAAGGTTGTCCTCAATGAGGACTCCTCATGGTTATTTTATTGGTGCTCTAACATAATAGGGATAAAAGAATCGTGTTCCATTTACGCTTAGATATTTTCCTTTTTTGAAAAAGTATACTTATATTTGCTAGATTTTTCTTTGTCTGTTTCATATAACAAAGTTAGTTTTGCTGGATGCGTGTCATTGTTTTAAAAAAATAAACTGAATCGATAAAAACCAAACCGACAAAAATCGATCAGTTTCGGTTTTCGGTTTTGTAGAAATCGAATGTTCGGTTTCTATTTCGTTTTGGTAAAAAACCGATTCAAACCGAACCATGCTCACCCGTGTGCATACATTGTCTTATATGTAGGTTTTTTAATGGATTTACATAAGGATGACATTTTGCATGAACATTCTATATGGATTCCTAAAATGTTAATTTGTACCATTTTTGTGTTTGAATAGCTAAAAGGTTTGTACCATTGTTGAAGATAACAGACATGCATGTAATTCCACTTTGAAAAAATTACTTAAAATGTCTTTTTAGCTAGTTAACCACAGATTATATATCACTTAAATGTGACTCCCAAGTTTTTCATTCATTATTAAAGTTAACATTCACATTTGCAACATAGCAATAAAAACTTAGGGACAAATTGTACTAAAGCAAGAGCAGCTACATTTGTTAGCTCCTACTTTGCCCTACGCCTCTCTTACACGCTATGCACACGCTATGCATAATGCTATCAAGCATCAACTGTCTTTCTGGAAGATTTGCAACGCTTTAGTACTTATTTTACTTTTATTTATAACCCATGTTTTTGTTAATGAGTGTCAAAAAAGGTATATTACAAGTATTGATTTTAATAAACCCCATCTTCTTTGAAACTCGTATTTTGTGGCTTAATATTCACTTCTTGGGTGTTGGTAACCTGATATAGACAAAATAGAAGATACGTAAAATCAAAATAGTGCAATATATCATTGGTTTAGAACATGTCAATCAAATTCATTAGGTTTGGTAACGTTTTGCAAGTTAAATAAATGCCACAGGACCAAATAAATCTTCTAGTGAATATATGAAATGACAAAAACGTTATTGACGCTGCCGCTGTCGCGAAATTTGGCAACAAATGGTGAGGGTGGTGGGAGCTTCTGTTGCCGGTGGCCCAAACTGAAGTCGTTGTAGGAAAACATTTGATCACCACCTTTAGAGGTAACGGAATACAAATTGATCGAATCAGACACATTGGATCACTTGTTACAAACTGTACGTGCATGATCTGGAATAATTGCTAATACGTACTTATTTAAAATTATAAATTATTAAAAAAAATTACATGTTTGGTATGTGGTTTATTTAAAATTATACTCGTCGTCCCTATTCGATTTTAAATACATAACTAATCTGAATTTTTCAAACTATTTTCACTAGTAGTCTCTATTGTGAAAAATAAGGACTATCCGTGTAACAAAAATAGAGACTATACGTGTAATAAAAAACTATAAATTATTACACAGATAATCCCTATTTCTAAAAATAGGGATCATCGATGCAATTAGTTTGAAAAATAGGGATTTTTTATGTAAATAAAATCGAATAGGGACGACGAGCGTGATTTTAGGTAAACCACAAAAACCAAACATGTAATTTTATCTTTATGTTAACTATGTTGTCTATTGCATATTCTCGTAAAGTTTCATATGCTTTCCTTATTATAGTATTTCGGAAACCAAGGGTCTCCAACCAATTCTAATGATAACCAGGTTTCGGTAAACTAATCTAATATATCGTTTATCTCACACAAAATTACTTATCTAACTAATAAATCTACAATATCAGTTCCAAAACCAACATACAAATGTGTCATAACCACGAAGATGTGTCATCGGCTTGTAGCCCCTAATTTGCCATGAACCACGAAAATTTTATTCTTCAATCAATTGCACGAACTGATGTCTTTCGATCCCCAAAGCACGGAGATGTTCATGCACGTCGTTGCCAACTGTCTTGTAGTTGCGATGTTTGTTTTTCTCTAGTACCATTGTCATTAGTGTGTTGTGTCCATAGAGGAGGCTTCTTGTTGTGAGTTCTGAGCCTGGGTGGACATGCGTGAGATGGTTTCCTGAGTGTGCTAATATCTAGGCATAGGGCGCGCAGACCCGCCTGGGTACATAGGTTGTTGATGCTATTGACTTTGCATGTTTTGAGTTGCCTGAAAGTTGGATGTGGGATGCTTTGTGATGGCGCAGTATTGTAACTGACTGGTTGAGGTATTGCCTGATTGCCATGTTGTTGTGACTTTGTGTTAAGGATGTGTGTTTGTAGCCCTGGTTTTCGCGCATTAACCTATTTAGGAAGTCTAATTACACTGAGTTTATCCAGGTGTTATCATTATTGACTTCAGGTATAGACCTTGAAGTCGATCTTACGATGAGTGGTGTTATGAAGTTGTCGTTTTGCCTTGAGACGCTAAGGATATTTGGTGGTGGACTCCCTGGAAATGAGTTTGTGCTCATTGGAGCTGATTGTGATATGATGTTATGATTGTTTCGTGTTAGAGTTGCCCGTCCTTCGTCTGTATGAGTGATGTACTCAGGATTGAATACGTCAGACGAAGGTGGAGGTGGTGTTGTTCTGACATTTTAGCGAAATGAAAATTTCCGGCATGAAAACGAGGTTTCCATCTAGGTGAAATAATAGTTTTCGTGTTTTGAACGAAAATAAGTTTTGGATCTGTTGTTTTCTGGTGACGGAGAAGAAGAGTTTTTTTCGAATGTTTTGATAAAGAAATGGTGTGACTTTTTTTTTTTTATAGAATACGATTTTCTAGTGAACAAAAAAGGTTTTTCGATGAGATGGAAAAGTTTTCTGGTGAACGAAAAAGTGTGTTTTTTTTTTTGCAATTATGTTGCGTAAGTCACGGGTGGTTCCATGTTTACGTAAGGTACGTAATGGAGGTTAGGGTAGCCAACCATTTAGATTCTTACGTTCAGTAAAGACCCCAAGATGTGACAGAATGGATCTAGGGTTTCGTGCCCGTCTAGAAAGCCATTCATGGTCGAGGATGGTCCACGAGATGGACATCCAATGGAGGAGACAAGAATAACACGTGGTGTACCATCCTTGGCTTAGCCGGATGCATGGAAGGATCCATGCTTGATTGCAGTATTGCCTTTGAGCTAATAAGGTAGTGACAAACATTTGTTTGTTGCAACGATCCTAGAGGAAGTGCCCAGTCTTGTAGTTGCTTTTTTGTGTTCGCCATTTGAGCCTGGCTTGGGAGTTCGATTTCCCAAGCATATTATAAAGAGTTATGGCAATGGTGGGCATGTTTAAAGCGTATGGGCCTTCAGTTTATTGGGTTGAAGGTCCTATACGCCTTTCCGTGCTATACACAACATAATACCCACAAAACTCACATTTTCCTTCACCCAGAGGGCATATTTGTTTGCGATTTGCCCTATTCTAAAAGTTAGTACACCCATGTTATCAATACTCACCGAAAAACTTTTTCTGCCCGCCAGAAAAACCATATTTCATCGGAAATTGCTAAATGTTTTTCCGTGGCAGTACTTGGCAGGATTGTTTCATCCTAATTTGGCCCCACATACCTTGCCATTGGTCTCATGTAGTTTTTTCTTTGTAGCATGCCATCTTTGAAGTAATAGTTCATTTTAATTCGCCTGATCTTTTGTGATTCTTCTTGGTCTTCAGGGGGTGGTCCTTCTCGAAAGTAGTTGAGCGAGGGTGTCATCTACTCCTTCCTCTACTTGAGAAACCTCCTGAGGCTCTTTAATAGATTTTTTTGGTATTTCTTCAACCCACATTGGTTGTTTTCAGGTGGTCGAATGCCAGGCTCGCTTGCTTACTCAGGGTATCTGCTCGTTTATTCATAGCTCTGGGTACTTGTTTTATGTTGAAAGACTGAAAGTATGGTAGTTTCGCTTGAACCTTTTCCATGTTAGCGATCATTAAGGCGTCTTTTGCCATGAATGTCCCTTGATACTTGGTTTGCTACTAGTAGCGTGTCAACGTATGCATGGAGCTTGGTTACTCCTATTGTTTTGTAATCCGAGGCCTGGTAATAGGGCCTCGTATTTTGCTTCATTGTTGGAAGCGTCAAAGATAAATTGAGGAGCATATGTATACTTTTGGTTGTCGGGGCTTGTGAGAACGAGTCCAGCTCCTAAGCCCGTGTCACTCGATGCTCCATCCGTGAACAACGTCCAAGTGTCAGGATTGAGTTGAGGAATTTGTATTGCTCGAGTGAATTGGTGCTTAATGTTTGTTGTTTCTTCTTATAGTCGATTTTTGCGAGGAAATCAGCCATCACTTTCCCTTTTACAGAGTGTAGGCTTGTATGGGATTTGGTGCTCTCCCAGGGCGATTTCCTAATAAGTCAGTCATCCTGCGTGCTCAGGTTTCGACAATACTTGTTTTAGTGGTTGGTATGTAATGACCTCTCTTAGGTGTGCTTGGAAGTATCTCCTTAGCCGCTTGACTGTGTGAAGAGCATATGTAAGTTTCTCAATAGGCGGATATCGTAACTCTGCATCAGGAAGCGCACTGGTGGCGAGGTATATTGGCATTTGTTTGCCGTCTCGATCTGCTACCAAAACTGACCCTATGGCCTCATTGGAAGCTGCCAGGTACATTCTTAAGGTTTTACCTGGGATCGGAGCTGTCAAGGTTGGTAATTCAGTCAGCAACACTTTGGGAGCTTGGAAGGCGTTCTCTGCTTCGCCTGACCATTTGAATTTTTTCTTCTTCACGTGTTCCTTGAGTATTTTGAAAAATGGGAGTGTCGTGTCTGCAACTCGTGATAAGTATCAGCTGAGGGCTGCGATCATTTCATTCATGCTTTGTATTTGCTTAAGGCTTTTTGGAGATTGTAAATACAATATTGCCTAAATCTTTTTTGGGTTTGCCTTGATGCTTCTTGGGCTGATTACATATGACTTTCTATAGAAACCAAAAAGAATTGTAAAGTTGACCAATATTGTATGGCTACAAATCAAGCTTTATCTAGCACTAGAACGGTACCCGCGTAATGCGGCATCGGGTACATGTTACTATATTTTGTGTTATTCGGTTATTTAGTCACACATTTAGTTGTCTTTATGCTTTATAAGTAAAAATGATAGACATGGTTAAGCCAAATAATTTTAGTTTGAACAACCAACATTTTTTCTAACAAACTTTCTAACCAACTTGCTTTCTAACAAACTTACTTCCTAACCAGCTTTCTAACCAATTAATTTTGAAATCATTCCATAATAAGCAAGTAAAAGTCTGATTTTTAAGCATTTCTAATTATAAAATAGTATCAAATGCATTATATAGTAGTATAGATAAAGTGCGTTGGAACTTAACAAATCAAGCTTTTTCTAGCATAAAGTGTGTTGGAACTTGATAGGCTTATTTTCATAGATCACTTTTAGTGTATGATTAGTTTATGAGTAGTGAGTGGCCTTTGACATGAAAAGTTGAAGTTTACTTGCCCAACAAGGCTTCTTTGAGAAAGATAAACACAAGAAAATAATCTATGATTCAGGTATGATTCTGTTTAGAAACTATCGAAATGGTTAGTTAGCCTTGTGCGATGGACCTGTACGACTATATTCACACCACAAAGTGTGAATGAAAGCCTTCAATTTTCTAAGCCATTTCCAACATGCTAACCCTTCCTTCTTGTTCTATAGGCAAAATTTCCTTTATATATACAAAAAGGCAATGTTGGTTATGTTTTACCCCTAATGAGTCAAAAAGGCTAAACTCAAAAGATTAAAGTAAAAAGAAACAAGTAAGACGAGTTGATAAGTCATCTAAAATGTTTTTCTAACTAAGGTTAGTTGCCTTAAAAAAGGAATACTTAAAAAAGTTAAAACATATGATAATTATTTTAAAACGGAATGAGTATATTTTATTTTATAAAAAAACTTAAACGGATTGACTCGTTTAACTTATTCATAACCCGAACCTAACTTGTTTAATAAACGAGTTAGATGAGTCGTTCCAAACACGACCCGAAACTTATTTTGATTCAACCCGAACTTTTTTTTTTTTTTTTTTTTTTTCTTTTGATCTTAAGTTGGATTTCATGTTAGGTCAAAAATTGACACCATACTTGCGGGATGTTCGTTTAAACTAATACATTATACATGTATATTTAATAAAACTTTATACCCATTGTAATTTATATGTTAATAAACTACCAAAGTTAATCAAAGGGAATAACACGTTTTGTAAATTAAAAAAAGAGACACAAGTATTACATCATGGAAAATAATTAACGTAACCGCTAAGGGTCAATAAATAGGGGCAAAAGGTGAATAAATATGTAAAAACATGGCACGTGACTACGTGGCACGTTACACGTGAGAGATCAGGCCCAATACATGATGAAGTAGAGTCGGTTAGTTAGGTGTGATGTTATAATGTGGTTAGTTAAGTCACTACTTTCGTACGCCTTTTTCTTTTTGCTTTTCTTTTCCTTAATTCTGTATTTTTTTTACCACCCACAAACAACAAAGAAACAAGCTATTTTTATATTTAAATATGGCATTTTTTTTTCTTGTATAAAAAGATTCCAAAGAAATTTTTTTGACGGATTTTGGTTTTTTAATAATGTTCGTTAACTCACTTCGTTAGTAAATTACATATTTGGTCCTCGAGTTTGTATACACATTTCATGCATCATCCACCACCACCCACTACCACCTTTCACCACCACCACCTGCCGTCACCACCACCTGCCACCTCTTCCACCATCGTCCACCACCACCACCACCACCGCCGCCGCCACCACCCACCTCCACCACCACTGTCTGCCACCACCACCACCGTCCGCCGCCACCACCACCTTAAAGATTGCTGATTATAAAGGTGACGTGTTAAATTACTTACTGAAAGTGTTTATCGCAATAATGCATCTTGATAGACTGTTAAGAAATGTTGTGGGTGTTTGTAAATACTTACCAAAACTGATTATAATTATTTGCTTTTTTGAGTTTCAACAATAAAAGTTTGGAATAAAGAATTGGAAAAAAGTTTCTTATTAAGATAGTTATTTGAATATTTAAGAAAACATAATTCCAAACATCCCTACAAACTAGCTACTTCTGTAACGCAGCTCGGAGATTATTTGTCCCTATATAAATATGCAAAGAAGAATTCTAACATGCTTGATAGGTTCATTAAGAACTGTTAGATTTCATAAACCAAGTACATGAACATTATTAGAGCATTGGGTGTCTTGACACCAAATTATTTAATAACTCAGTGACACGTCAGCGCCATATCAGCTTTAACTTTTTCACCTTAACTCACCAAAAAACACCCCTTACCTTAACTTACCTATAACTCACCTTCACCTCAATTATTTTCAATTTCAACCACAAACTTTAACAAATACTTCATTTAAAACTAACATAAACATTTATAAAACACAAATTACATTAACTATTATACTTAACCACAAATTACATTAACTACAATAATTAAAAAGAAAACATCTTAATTAAACTATGATAATTAAACATAAAACATCTAAATTAAACTACGATACTTAAACATAAACTACGAATCAAGAAAACGAATCATCCGACAAATGGGTTGGTTTTCTACCGGTGGATTGTTCACCGGTTGATCGGGTTGTTGTTGGAAAACCGATGGATTGGGCACCGGTTCATTATCCGGTTGAAATACCGGAAAGATGTCTTCCGGTGGAGTGTTCACCGGTGCATTCGGAATCATGCTGGAGCTTGGGAATTTTTTAAATTCAAATTCAAACAGAAAGCGGGATCTTTTAAACTTTTAAAATTCAAATTCAAAAACACGTGTGGATAATATAAGTTGAAATTCAAATCCAAAATAAGAAGCGGGATTTTTAAACTTTTCATATTCAAATTCAAAATAAGAAGCGGGATATTTGTAAACTTTTCAAATGCAAAAAAGGCCCTATATATAGGCTTATCCCCTGGCTGCTTTATACATACACAACACACACAAACACACATAAATTTTATCAACTCTCTCGACAACAATGTCTCGCAAAGACTTCTCCCAACAGTTCCCAACTCACCGTGACTTCTCCCAACAATTCCCAACTTACTGTGACCTCTCCCAGCAATTCCCAAGTCAGCATGACTTTTTCCAGCATGTATCCCGCCTTCTGTTTGAATTTTGAATTTAAAATGTATCCCGCTTTCAATAAACCCCTATTAATACCATACCATACGATACCATTCAATTTTTTACACACTTCAATATCTACATCATTTTACAATGAATATTCGTTGGTCAATGGAAGAAGAATACTTGCTAGCTAACGTATGGCTTGAAGTTCACGAATCTAGAGACCTTGTGAATGAACGTTCTTTTTGGAATGATGTTACATAAAGGTTCAACGATCAGACTGATGGTGAGCATCGTAATAAAAATAGTATTACGGCTCAATGGAATAGAATCAACCTTGAATGTCGTAGATATAATGCTATTTACAAAGAGTTGCAGCGTACAAGTCAAGACCCTTGTCATCTCAGCAATGCAAACCGAATTTATCATGAACGCCATGGTGGGAGAGGATTAAAATATCAACATATGTGGTTCATTCTGAGAAACACGTGGGGCATGGGACAGAGACGATGAGTAATGGTGTTTTATGTTAAGTATTTCCGTATCGCGTCTTTCTGTTTTTCGCATCGTGTTTATTTTTTTCCTGTATCGTTTGTAACTTGGTGTAATGTTGCTTTAACTTTGAAATTGAATAAAAGGCTTAACGGCTACTTTTCCAACGGCTATTTGCTTAACAATTAACGCAAGTTAAAACTTAATCACAAGGGGGCCTTATGAAATTTTTGTTTCTTGAAATCTAATAATGAAAACTTGTCCATGGGGTAAAGTGTAATTTTTTTTATACAAAACACCTTAACGCTGCGTTAATGGGATAACTTCCCACGTTAACGCCCAATTAACGCAGCTCATGGGTACTTTAACGCCGACGTTAAAGGGCCAAAAAACCCAATAACGCACCCCCAATGTCAAGACACCCAATGCTCTTATAGTCTAGACTCAAGGTTATAGCCATGCTAGTTATATATGTTAAGTATACAACACAACAAAACAGATGAGAGAGACTTGAAAAGGAAAGATAATAAGTCTTATTGCTGCTCGTCCTTCATTATCAGTTTATACTGTTTGAAGGGTTACTGAAGGTACAAGCTGTGATTTATGAAGGCACAAGTTGGTTAGTACTGCTTGTTCTTTGGTTGCTTGTACTGCTCGGTTTGTGCCGCCACCATCACCCACCCATCTAAAAAACCTCATTAGTGTTTCATCCAACCTCATTTCCCTTCATTACGCTATAATATACTTCGAACATCAAATTCACCTAACATCATTGCTTACAACACAATACTAAAATGCTTTGCTAGCTCTAAAACAAAGAATAATAATAACAATAATGCAACGAGTGTTTACAAATATATGAAAAGACCATATAGTTATGTGTTAGCTAATAGTTTTACTTACACTTTTCTTCTGAAATGTTTTGAGGGTTTTGATGTTGGTAGAACGATTCATGGGGATGTTGTGAAAATGGGTTTTGATGTTTCTAGTGTGTTTGTTGGGAATAGTCTGTTGAGTTTTTATAGTAAATGTGGTTGTGACTGTGTCAAATATGCGTCTAAAGTGTTTGATGATATGTCTATGAGAGAGAGATGTTGTGTCTTGGTAAATTCACACCTGATCAGATAACTTTGATTAGCGTCCTATCTGCTTGTTCTCATTTGGGCTCTCTTGAAAATAGGAAATGGATAAGCTCTTACATAAACAAAAGTAAGATAAAGTTATCTATTTCTCTTGAAAATGGGTGATGGTGGCGACAGTTGGCGGCGACGGTGGTGGTGGTGGTAGTTGCTGCTGGTGGTTGTGGTGGATGATGGTGGTAGAGGTGGCAGGTGGTGGTTGTGGCAATTGGTGATGGTGGCGACGGTTGGTGGATGATGGTGGTAGAGGTGGCAGGTGGAGGTTGTGGCAATTGGTGATGGTGGCGACGGTTGGTGGTGGTGGTGGATCTTGCATGAAATGATTATACGAATTCAAGGACCAAACATGTAATTTACTAACGAAGTGAGTTAACGAACATGTGGAAAACTAAAAGGGGGGGGGGGGTTGAATAGTTTTACGTCTTTTTCGTTTTATAAAAGTTTGCTTCTAAAGAATAGACGCAAGTTTCAAAAATCTTTGATACAAAAATATAGATACTAGTTTATTCGCACTTTTCGTATAAACACTACTTATATAGAATGTTGAGTAAAAATTATGATTTCATATATCATATATAATTACATATGTATATGTGTTTTAATATGAGTATATCCTTTTGGTTTGTTTATATGAAATTAATGTTGTGAATGTAACCTAGTTTGATCTTTATGTGAAATTAATATATGCACAACACAAGCAATTATAACTATATACGAAATGCTAACAAGTAAGTAAACAAAGAGTGAGAGATGGAAAGATCAAACTGAGAGACAAAGGATATATGGTGGTTCGGCTACAATGACACCTTACTTGCCCTACTCCACTCCCCGAGCAACGAACTCGAGAGTTTTCTTCACTAAGTCAATAACCTCCCTTATAGCGGAGAAAACCGTACACACCTTAGCTTACACCAATTTAACGACACAAAGCTAAATGTCGGGTTCTAATCGTAGCTAGAACCAATCTCACAACTATAATCACAACATAACTCCTTCTACACTCTTTCACACCTTCTACACTTCTTCACACCACTTGTTTCTTCACACCTTCACAACTTCGATCTATCCACTACTTCAAGACTTATACTTCTTCACAACTTCTAAGCTTCTATGTCTTCAAAACTTCACTACTTCTTTGTCTTCACTACTAATCTCTACTACAATATACTACCACTTCTTATATCTCCTTTCACTAATCCTATGCACCTTTACTTCTTCACTTCTAGCACCACTTCACACCTTCCACAAATCTAGATCCTATATCTAAATCTAGCTAACCAATGTATACACCAAAGAATGAATGATTTACAAGATGAAATGATCAAACAACTTAGATAGCAAGATGATACTAAGTTGTAATACTTCTAGTCTTGATAGATAGAAGTATTCTTCTCTTTGCACTTGAGTATTGAGGCTTGAATCACTTTGAAACAAAGGTTAATGTTTATGTGATCAAAGGATTTTAGAGAATAGAAATGGAGGTTTGAATCAGAAAGTTTTTAGTGCAAAAAGGTGAGAAAAATATGTGGAATGATCCAGTATTTAAAGGGCCAGAAAGCACTGTTCTGGAGTGTGTCGGCCCCCTTAATTAGGGGGCGGTCCCCTTAATGATTAAGGGGGCCGCCTAGTATAACTAAGAGCAACTACAATGGCACCAAGTCATAAAGACTTGGAGCATTTAATGCCATTTATGCTACACACATTTAATACATACCACTTTGATGAAAGACTTGGAGTATACCAAGTCTTTCTAAGAAGCTCTTCAAAAAGCTTTTCATGCAATGCATAAAAAGTCTTTCAAAAGACTTATCTAAATAGTGAAACGCTATTTTAGTTTTTACCATTGTAGTTGCTCTAAGGGGGCCGCCCTCCTGAACGTAGGAATTTTCTGTCCTTTTGTGAGGAAAATTTTTTAGGATTAGATTTGCCATTTTTGGTTGAAAATTTGAATTCATATATTTGTAATGAATTAAACATATTCTTTTGATTCCAAAAATGTTTTATAAAAGATATAAAATGTTTTGTGACATTTTATAAAAATCTAGTGATTAATAAAAAAAAAAATTGATCTTATAATGCATTAGTCACTTTGTTTATTCATACCTTAAGTGATTAGATGGTGAAAGTGAGTATTTACTACTAAATACTTATTTACGTCATAATCTTTGGTTTGATGAGTTTTCGTTTTGTGATTATCAAAACATAGAGATATCGAAAGATATAAATAACGTTTTTAGTCAATTATTTATATCAACAATCTCCCCCTTTTTGATGATTACAAAACCTAAACTCATTAAGTCCAAAAAATTATTTTTAGACAAGTATTTAGTGAGTTTATATTCACTTCTCCCCCTTTTTGTATAATAAAAAAGGTTTAAGCTGAAAAGATGAAAGCTCCCCCTTGATGTATGCTCCCCCTCGTTTGAGGGCACCAAGGGTTCGAGTTATGGAATTCTTGCAAGAAAAATATTAGAAGCACAAGCAAAAATATATAACATACTAACAAGCATGGCAAAGGAGAATTTGAAACATATATTAAACCATTCATTAATTCAAAATGATTATGTCAACCACATAATCATTGTTACATAAACTATAATGCTAGAATTCTAAACCAAGTAGAATATCCTATAGTGTCAACAAAGAGTGTCATTAAACTTGCTCACTCTCTGAGCATGGGGGACGAGCATCTTGACACAATTCCTGCAAAGGAATCTGACGAATTCATAAAGTCTAGTGTTGAGAACCTTGTCTCAATCCCAAGTGAGTCACAGGGAATTTTTGATCATATGTGTAATATCCCTTCTCCTCTTGATTTTTCAAAAGATCATGTGGATACTCTCTCCGATTCTAATGATGATTGTACATCTTATGGAGAAATTGAGTATGTTGAGGCATCACTTCCCGAGTCTAATGTTGACTATCTTCTTGAAGAGTTCGCTGATGAACTCTCTCATATGGATCCCATCCCACCAAGGGATGAAAATGAAGTCTTTGACTTTGAAGCGGATTTGAGAGAGTTAGAATTCTTTCCTACTCATGATCCTTCGATTGAACTCACTCAGATCAATCCACTTCCTCCGGAAAGTGAAAATGATTTGGACGAATTCGAAGCTTTTATGACTGAAGATAGTTCAATTTCATACGAAGTTGATGATAATTATCTTGATCCTGAGGGGGACATTCTTTTTCTAGAAAGTTTGTTAAACGAAGATCCATTTCCCACTCTTCCACCCAAACAACTTCATAATGAGGAAATTAAATCAGTTGAGGAAACTGATAAATTTCCTGAGATCAAGCTTAAGGACTTGCCTCTTCCAATTGAATATGCATTTCTTGAGGAGGAAGTTCTTATCTTAATAGCTATTCAGATCTCCCTACTTTCCTTCACCTACCAGGTGATTTCTCCTGTTCTTCACTCCTTCGGGAATGAAGACACTATCTTTGACCCCGGCATTCTTATTTATAAATTTTGAGCCAGGGTCATTATATCTTATCGGAGTGGAACTTTCACGTGCTTCAAATGTTTATCCAAATATCTTGAATGAAAGTCCGATGTTGATTGTCTCTTCCACATCATGCTTCCCCATGGACAAATGAATTCGGGGTCGAGTCAAGCTAGCGACTCGGTAATCAAAAATAGTAGCATGTACTTAGGGTTTTCACCCTAAGTGTGGGGGAGATACTAACCCACAAGATTGTATATATATATCCTCTCAAAAAAAAAAAAAAAGTATATAAACTTAAATAAAGGCTATAGAGTATTTTCTTCTTACGTTCTAAGTGTTGGTTTAACACCCGGTATTTTGAATATTGAGGACAAAATTCAGTTCTAAGTGTGGGGGGAGATTCGTTATTCTAACGAATTTAAACACATGTTCCATCAAGAACCCTCATTTTAGCCCAAATTTTAAAAAAATTTTCTCACTTAGAACGCAATAAATGGTTATCAGTCCGCTATGTCTAACCCACATAAGGATTGGCTAATCCAGGAGCAAACGGCTCTTGGTAAAGATATCTCAAAACCGTTGATGGCTTGCAATTTGCCAAAAATTGTATGGTTCCTCAACTCGCCATATCCCATAAAGCGAATGAGTTGGCTAGCCCGCAAGATTATGGCTTGTAGTAAAGGCAGTGGAAAAACCATAATTGGTAATCAACTCACCAAGATGTTGACTATTCCATCAAGAGTTGGCTAGTCCAGAAGCAAACGGCTTTTAGTAAAGACTAATCAAATCCGTTGACAGCTGGTGGTTTGCTCAAAATCACACGGTTATCAGGTGTACCACAGTTCTTACATCTGGCTACTCCAGAAGTGATGGCTTTTGGTAAAGAGTTTTTCAAATCCATTAAGTTTTTCTCAAAAGATTGCTAGGGACTAGCAATAGTTTAGTGTGAGGGATTGATGAGTGTCTAAATACTCATCATTTTATACCAATCTGAGCTGCCAAAACATAACAAAAACACTCAAATATGCATCAAAATACTTAAAATATCTTAGAAGTGTGTTTTATATGTTTCAAATGCAAAATAAGCAAAAACAGATGAAAAACGTACAAAGTTTGCATAATTGGCAGTTTCAGTCCCTCAAGTTTCAAAAGTTGTCAAAACTAGTCCCTGGTTATTCTAAAAACATGAAAAAGTCACCAAAGGTCCTTTTTAATCACAAAGTTACATATTTAGTCCTTTGGTGCAAAGTTTCATAAAATTACAAGTTTAGTCCCTATACTTTAGAAATTGACATAAATGGTCCCTGGGATGTAGAAACTTTAAGAAAAATAAATATTGGTCCTTATACTAATAATATTTTGCAGGAATGGTCCTTGGTGTGAAGTTTGGTGAATTTACATAATTGATCCCTCAAGTTTGGCATTTTGGCAAAAATAGTCCCCGGATATTTAAAAAAGTAAAATATATCAAAAATACCCGTGTACTATTCATTTATGGCAAAATAGGTCCTTATGATTACATATGGGAATTTACATTTTCAGTCCCTATAATTTTCCCAAATTACAAAATTGGTCCTTATGTTACATAAACCAAACGGATCCTTAAGTAAAAAACCAAACCAAATCCAAACTAAACCCAAACACATACCAAGCCCACCCCCACTTCCCTTGGCCCATTCTCCCAGCCCAAACCACCCTTTAATAAAAAACGGGGTCAAAGCCCCTTACCCTCGGTCAAAACCACACCCCTTTTTACCACTTCCCTCCGAAACCACCACCACCACCACTGCTACTAAACCACCCTGGTATTCCACCTCCACCTCACCTTCCTAGCTCTCCCACCTGTCTTACCCACTCTCCTCCACCTCACACAACCTTCCAAACCCTTGAAAACCTCTCCACGCAAATACTGACACCCAAGACTTTTTTGGCGCCAAGTTGCAAGTTTAAACGGCCATGATGAATTTTACCATATCAAGGGCTCACAATTGGTGGGAAAGTTGCATAGGGACACCTGGAACCCTAAAAGTCACTATAAAGATGAAAAGAAGCAGAGGTGAAGATGTATTAGATTAGTCTTAGTGTAACTTAATCATAGGAAATATAATTTCATTTTCAATTGTAATTTTAAGTTAAATCTTGTTGTACTCAGTTGAATTAATGTTAAGCAAACTTTATTTAACCTTTAATTCCATTCTTGTTTGTTAAAATCAACTTTTGCATTTTTGAATGAAAATTCACAAGTTCATTTAAAAGCTGTTATAAGCTGTTGTTTTTGCTAGATTAAGCCCACTTTGGTTTAATTGTTAGTATTCTTCAAGGTTCCAAGTATTTTAAATAGTTTTGATTAGCAACTAAAAAATTGTAATATAGCTTGTAATCTGTTTTAGATATGTTTAATTAAGTTTATTTAGCCTTAATAAATAGATAAAAAGTAATCTCATGATCATAAACAGCCATTGGTTTTGTAAATCTCAAAACAGATTCACAAAAGGGGTGTTTGGCTCAGCTTGATACTGAGTGTATTGGGTGGCATTAGTTATCTAGGTTAGTTTAATCATACTAATTTAGGTCATATTAGGTTGTAGTAATCTTAAAACTCAGGCCTCAAACAACAAAAAGTCAAAATCACACCCCCAAGCCTCCAACAGTTGACTGTTGAGGATTTGGGATCTCAAACTCCACACTTTGGCTCATAACTTTCATCTTTAGCTTAATATAGCTTAATAATAGCTTATGTTAACTTATTTAGTAAGTAGGATTCAGCAGAAGTTCATATAAGTCAAACTAGTTCAAGTTTCATAAAAAGTCAAATTGTCATTCTCAGATTTTCACAAAACTAGTGGGATTTTTATAGAATTTTGTATCAAGATTCAAGCTTTGAGCTTTTGTGGACTTGTAGTCTACCAGCTCTATTTTAAGATCCCATTGAGCTTATAATTTTGAGATTTTTAGTGTGGGTCCCACAGACCTCCAAAGACGACTGCAGGGAGAACACCTCCCCTGTGCAGCAGTTATCACACCCACACCACCACCTTTGGTGGTGATTTGTGGCCACCACAGTGGGCCCCACACCTCCAACTTTGCACTTTTGAACCCACCTCCTACCAGGGATCTTAAATTGACCCTTAGTTTGACCTAGTACCCAGTGGACCCCACCTGGAATAAGCCCTCAATCCTGTCCCATTTCTGAGTTGCTTTTGGTTTTTACCAATTGCTTATTCAGCTTATTGGCTTATTCAGTGGTCACAAATTGCTTATTCTTGCTTTAACATGTTTACTTAACTCAGAGGAATCAAGTTTTACCTAGGTGGACCCCACATAAGCTCTTGTGAGCTTATTTCCAATTTCAGTCAACTAAAGTCAACAGATAAGCTTAGTAGCTTATAATTAGCTTATTATTAAGATCTAAAATAGTTGTTTTTATAAAAGTTGTTTATTTTTAGGTATAATATAGTTTTGTAAAAGAAAATTCAAGAAAAACCAATATAAAAATAAGTGATAGTTTCTATTTAATACAATTTAATTTTAATTTTCATTTTTAGATTTTTATTAAGTAACCTACCTTTTTATATTTTTATTAATTACCTCTTATATTAAAGTATTTTTAGTAATTTTATTAGATTTTTATATTATCGTTTAGTAATTATTAGAATTAAAAATAGTTTTATTAATAATTAAGTTATAAATAGCATAATTAGTTTTTATAAAGCAACACCTAGATTTTATATTTTTTTCTAGCTTTTATAAGTCATAATATAATTTTAGTAATTTTTCTAGAATTTTTACTGTTCATTTACTAGTTTTCATAATTTAAATAGTTTAATTGGTTATTAATTAATAATTAGAATAATAATTAGTAAACTAGTTTAAAAATAGATAAAATAAAGTTTTTATAATTTTTTAGGATTCCTGTGATGGTTAATTAGATTTATAAAAATCTTCTTAATTATCTTAGTCTTTTTAGTATTTTTTAAATCATATAAATAGTTAATTAATAATTAAATAGTTAATAATTAATAATAATTAGATAAATAGTCTTAAAAGTATAATTTTATTTTTAAAATAAGTTTTATAATATTTTAGACTTTTACAAATTTTAATATTAATTTTCTAGAATTATTTTACATTTTCTTATTTATTAGTGTATTATTAAATAATTAATAATAGTTAAATAATAATAATAATTAATTAAATAATTAGTAATTATAAAATAAATATTTTAAGTTTATTTAATTTGCATTTAAGCCCCTAATGCATATAAATTCCTACTTTAGTTAAAATTGTTTTTGTTTCGTACGTTTACGTAAAATTAAATTAAACGTACGCATTTTTAGTTATTAAAAGTTTTTAAATACCTGGCTTTTACGTAATCGTTAAAATAGTTTATATAAGTTATTTTGTTTTATAAAACCCTAGTGTAAACATTCACACACACTTATATCCTTTCATGTTCACATTCACTCGATCACAGATTCGTTTTTAATAAACCATCGCACACCTCGTTGGGACATTACGACCCGGGGAAACACTGTATTCCACGGAAGCATTGACCTAAGCTGTTTGACTATTATAGTTGACCATTCACAAGTGGTTGACCAATCATTATCTGACTGTTTCAGGCAAATCAGTAGGCAAGTTCAAACATATTGATGAGTGCTTACAAGTAACAAATGGGAAGATATGATTGTATGGGCTTCAAGACTTGTTACAAACAAGATCCATATGGGCAAACCATGATTCTCATGAAATGATTTGATTAAATTGTGAATGTCATTTTCATAGAAGTGTATGACACATATGAGATAATCAAATATATTTTTAATAAAATATTTTTAGTTTTATTCAACAATGCTTTGAAATAGATTCAAGTGTGTATTAGAGTAAAATAGATTGAGTTTTGCTTTATAACATGTTGACAAATTGGATAAGAAATTTTTTTCAATCTTGATTTTGATTAAAATAAAGTTATGGTAGCTTACAGTTAAATATGTTGTTTGAAGAAAGATGAGATAGATATTTGAAAGATTATTTTTCAAAGCTAGAGGTTTTAAACATGATATTTTATTTTTGATAGCAAGAAATCACAAATGAAGGATTTGAAATAGAAACTTATCATATTCAAGAGAATCAGTTGAGCCCATTGTCACATATAATCATCTTTAATGGCAACTAAAAACATGGATGAGTGATGGTAAATTCTAATGATCTTAATGCAATATTATTGAGAGGGATAAAGTAAATCATCTATAGATACAAGATTAACACATGTATATGTATATACTAAACTCATCATAGTATTAAATGCTAACAAGTCTTAATTATAGCACATCCAGTAATACAACTAGAATGGTCATTTAGCCTAAACAATAAGTATTCTATTATTGATCATAGATGATTTCCAATATAAATGATGAATAAGAAAAACGGTAATAGACTTAAAATCAGTAGGGTCAACTAGCCTAATTCATGTATACATATATTAGTATTAATGATATATAAACAGGGCAACCTATAAATTTAATCATATTAATATACTAATTATAGCATACTTTAATATAATGTGATATTGACAAGTTTTTGAAAAGAAAACTTACCTCAGGTCTAGCTTTTCCTTAAGAGTGGGCATGAGAGTGTTAGAAGACATCTTTAAAGTTTGCCCAAAGCATGTCGAAGTAGCAAGGTAAAATCCCAACGCAATAAAAATCAAGGAGGCTTGATCCGAAATACTTAATCGATCACAACAATCATCATAAGTCGTATAGATCAAGAATAATTGCGCGCTTGAATCCTTCATCATGAGGTAGTAACGAACACACCATAAAACCAATACTCCAAAAGTGAAGAACAAAACGCCGAAACAATAAATGGCCGCAACAGCGTCATAAGCAAATCGTGTGTAGAATGTGAATCAGAGTAATAGAAACCAATAGTCATCAAAAGTAAGAAAGCAAAGTGAGCGATCCAAAAAGTAATAGTCTCTTCGTTCGTTAACTACCTAAACATGAAAAAGAGCTTGGTACCCAGATTCTCATGGGTCCGAGATGGTTAGTTGAGGACATCCATTGCCTTTAAATGCACATGATGATGATGTCGCCGAGAAGTACAAGAATTCATCAATAGTTTGTTTTAACTAACAAACAATGACTTTGTTGACTAGAGTAATAAATAATGGATGTAAATAATATTAGTTCTAAATTTCTCCACTAGGTTTAACAAATTTTATTTGTTTTGATATATTTGTTAAAGGATCATTTGCGGTAAATCCTAAACCGGTTTTATCATAAAATGACTTTTGAATGTTGAGTAGATATTTTAAAGATTTATAACTATTTTCGAATTTAGCTAATATTTTTGCTTTTTCTTTTTCCATTTTAATTTCATGTTTGTAGTCTTGGCATTTTTTACATTCAAGATCAATTTCAATATTACTTTCAAGTCTAGACATTTTATCTTCTAAAATTATTTCTTTTTCAAAGTTATTTTCAACGGAAATTGAAGATCCATTTTTAAAAATAATTTTTGAGTCAATGTTGCAAAGATGTTTGAAGTTGTTTTCCAATTTTGAAAATTCTAATATAAATTGATCATAGCAAAAATGTTTGGTTTCGGATTGTACCTTATTTGTAGTTGTACAATCTTCACATGCTATATGTTGATCAATTCAATCGTCCATGTCGCTCCATGTTTTATTTGTAGTTTCGATTAGATCTTGAAACATGTAATCCTTGCCATCAATACTTGTATTTACATTTGTTTGAATATCTTCGCACGCCATATATTTTCATCATCTTCTTCGTACTTGTCGCCCCATGATTTATTTACACTCTTTCTTCGGATTTGACTCATGTATTCTTTGTTAATGATACCTTCAATGATCACATTTGAACTAGTAGTACTTGTGTTTATTTATCAAATTTTCTAGAGTGACTAATTCTTGTGCAACATCAAGTTTATCATCTTTGGTTTTACATTTCTCTTGGTGAAACTTTAAAAGATATTTCTGAGTATCATTTGCCGTTTTACAAAAGAGTACTCTTTCATATTCAACTTTTGGTAGAGTTTTGTAAATCAGTAATTTAGCTTTAGTATTTTTATCGATTTTTGTTTGAAGATTATTATATTGATTTTCAAAATCCATTATAGTTGGTTGAAGATCACCAATTGAAATGATATGTCAAAGATCAAGATCTATTGATTTCACATAATTTTCAAATTTATTTTTCCATTCAAGAAAATGATCATTTTCAAATAATGGTAGTTTTTGCGTAAATTCCCCTTCTAGATATTTTTCAAATTCTATAGATCGTTACAAGTTTTAAAATACACTATATTTTAAAAATCTTGCTAGACGTGGCTCTTGATACCAATTGTGGAAAACTAGAAGGGGGGGTTGAATAGTTTTACGTCTTTTTCGTTTTATAAAAGTTTGCTTCTAAAGAATAGACGCAAGTTTCAAAAATCTTTGATACAAAAATATAGATACTAGTTTATTCGCACTTTTCGTATAAACACTACTTATATAGAATGTTGAGTAAAAATTATGATTTCATATATCATATATAAGTATATATATATGTATATATATATTTACATATGTATATATGTTTTAATATGAGTATATTCTTTTGGTTTGTTTATATGAAATTAATGTTGTGAATGGAACCTAGTTTGATCTTTATGTGAAATCAATATATGCACAACACAAGCAATTATAACTATTTACGAAATGCTAACAAGTAAGTAAACAAAGAGTGAGAGATAGAAAGATCAAACCGAGAGACAAAGGATTTATAGTGGTTCGGCTACAAGGACACCTTACTTGCCGTACTCCACTCCCCGAGCACCGAACTCGAGAGTTTTCTTCACTAAGTCAATAACCTCCCTTATAGTGGAGAAAACCGTACACACCTTAGCTTACACCAATTTAACGACACAAAGCTAAATGTTGGGTTCTAATCGTAGCTAGAACCAATCTCACAACTATAATCACAACACAACTCCTTCTACACTCTTTCACACCTTCTACACTTCTTCACACCACTTGTTTCTTCACACCTTCGCAACTTCGATCTATCCACTACTTCAAGACTTATACTTCTTCACAACTTCTAAGCTTCTATGTCTTCAAAACTTCACAACTTCTTTGTCTTCACTACTAATCTCTACTACAATATACTACCACTTCTTATATCTCCTTCCACTAATCCTATGCACCTATACTTCTTCACTTCTATCACCACTTCACACCTTCAACAAATCTAGATCCTATATCTAAATCTAGCTAACCAATGTATACACTTTATACACCAAAGAATGAATGATTTACAAGATGAAATGATCAAACAACTTAGATAGCAAGATGATACTAAGTTGTAATACTTCTAGTCTTGATAGATAGAAGTATTCTTCTCTTTGCACTTGAGTATTGAGGCTTGAATCACTTTGAAACAAAGGTTAATGTTTATGTGATCAAAGGATTTTAGAGAATAGAAATGGAGGTTTGAATCAGAAAGTTTTTAGTGCAAAAAGGTGAGAAAAATATGTGAAATGATCCAATATTTAAAGGGCCAGAAAACACTGTTCTGGAACGTGCCGGTCCCCTTAATTAGGGGGCGGTCCCCTTAATGATTAAGGGGGCCGCCTAGTATAATTAAGGGGGCCGCCCTCCTGAACGTTGGAATTTTCTGTCCTTTTGCGAGGAAAATTTTTCTGGATTAGATTTGCCATTTTTGGTTGAAAATTTGAATTCATATATTTGTAATGAATTAAACATATTATTTTGATTCCAAAAATATTTTATAAAAGATATAAAATATTTTGTGACATTTTATAAAAATCTAGTGATTAATAAAAATTTTCTTTGATCTTATAATGCATTAGCCACTTTGTTTATTCATACCTTAAGTGATTAGCTGGTGAAAGTGAGTATTTACTACTAAATACTTATTTACGTCATAATCTTTGGTTTGATGAGTTTTCGTTTTGTGATTATCAAAACATAGAGATATTGAAAGATATAAATAACGTTTTTAGTCAATTATTTATATCAACAATCTCTCCCTTTTTTATGATTACAAAACCTAAACACATTAAGTCCAAAAAATTATTTTTAGACAAGTATTTAGTGAGTTTATATTCACTTCTCCCCCTTTTTGTAGAATCAAAAAGGTTTAAGCCGAAAAGATGAAAGCTCCCCCTTGATGTATGCTCCCCTTCGTTTGAGGGCACCAAGGGTTCGAGTTATGGAATTCTTGCAAGAAAAATATTAGAAGCACAAGCAAAAATATATAACATACTAACAAGCATGGCAAAGGAGAATTTGAAACATATATTAAACCATTCATTAATTCAAAATGATTATGTCAACCACATAATCATTGTTACATAAACTATAATGCTAGAATTCTAAACCAAGTAGAATATCCTATTGTGTCAACAAAGAGTGTCATTAAACTTGCTTGCATCCCAAAAAGGTTGAAGTGTTTTATTTGAACAAAAGGCATAAGCATATAGAATGCTTGGTAGAGAATGGTAAATGGGGATCATGTTGGTAGCTTAATGGAGGTAAACTTTTGGTTTCATAGATGTTGGTGAGTTTGGAGATGTAGAGCTTGGAGGTGGTGAATTTGGAGTTGGGTTTGTTGGTTGAGGTTTTGATGTTGTTCAAGTGATGGTGTTTGTTGAGATCTAGTAAGAAGATACTCAATCCAAGTAAAGTGCTCATTCAATGCAATTGTTTGTTGTTGGAGGAAGATGCAACAAGGACAATTGTTAACATGCTTCTCAATTTGGTTAATGTTATGTGGTGATGATGGTGAGCTTGATTGAGGTGGATCCAAATTGCGTTGAGCAAGATGTAATGCTAAAAGAGCACTAAGCTCATGAGCTTCTTTTAGCTCCTCAACGAACTTCAAGTGTTCGGAGGAAGGTGATGGTGGAGGAGCATGATAGTTGTCTTGGGTGAAGGTTTGAACATGCAACATAGGAATGGCATGTGAGGTTGTAGGATGTGGTGGTGGTACTCTTGGTGGTGGAGATATGATTGAGCTTGGGTAATCATGAAAACATGATATGGGTGGAAGAGGTGCTTCATGAATGGATGGTGTTTTTGTTGAATGAGCAACATGTGAAGTATTGGTTGAGAGATTGGGATTGAGCATGCTCATCATATGAAGAAGCATTAATGAGGGCATGAGTGGATAATAGGTTGTGAGATGAGTCATTAGTGTGGGTTTGAGGTTTAGTTGTTGGTTGACTTGGAACAACATCACTTGAGTTGTGACAAGAATCAAGTTTCCTCCTCCATAAAAAGAATAATACATAATCACCATCATTTTAAACCGTGATCAGCAGAATTACAGAGATGGCGAGTTTGACCTACTTACCTATATAAAGTAGACGATTTGGATTGTGTTTCATTTAAATGAGTCAAGCTTAAACTTAAAAAAAGCCAGAACAGACTAATTGGGTTGATCACGCTTAAAAGAGCAACACTACACTATGATCATGATTACTGAATCACCTACCATTAGACACACTTTATCGCAATAAGGGGAAGTCCCAGTATTTATTTTCTTTTCTGAATATAACAGAATGTTTGCTATCTTACAATACTCTGTCTTTTCTGAATGGTAAAAAAAAGTCAAGTAAATTCATTCTAAGATGTCGACAGTTTATTAAAGACTAGCAAAAAGCTACAAAAAGTTATAACATTACTAATGTTGTGAAATGTGTTAAGACTCATCATGCATGATTTGAAAATAACATTAATTGGTAGTAACAATTTGTACAGTACTATAAAGTGGATGCCAAAACATTTGGCATCTACAATAAGTGAGTGTGTAATTACAGTGGGTCAACTGCAACTACAGTTGTATTATACGTTGCTACTGTTTTAAAATCAATGATATGTGTAACAGTGTAAGTATAACCAACAGACATGCACCCACTACACGAGCCTTGGTTTTTCTAAAGAAGAGAAAAGTACTATAACATTCATCAACATGCTTAAAGTGATGAATAAGATTAAAAACATACCACTGCATATACAAACAGACACTGGTGCCATCTTCCAAGATGACAGTATTTAATGCCACTGCACAACCCAAGTTATTACCCAAACATAATTCCTAAGCGGCTGCAACTCTTTCGGAACAAGGAATGTCCAAAGACAAAATTAGGGGTGAAATTTAGTCTTTTTATTCAATACACATACTGACTTATTAAAGAGCCATGTGATAATGATATAAGAAAATTATACCTACATATTACCGAATATTTAACAGGATTTAGATAAATCATGGAAACTATAATTATAAGGGAACTGTTATCAGTAAAAAGTTATTGTAGAAAACTACTCCCTCCGTCCTATATTAAGTGTCCACAATGGTATCTTTGATTGTCCCATATTAAGTGTCCAAAACAGGCAATAAGGGCTGTTTGCAGGCCAAGATGGGGTCCACTAAATAAGCTTAGGAGTCCATGGTACCCATTGATCCCATAAGCCTGTCTGATGAGCTTCTCAGAAAGCTAAAGAGCATATGGTGGGGCCCACAGTTGAGCTTAATAGGTGCTTGTGAAATAGGACAGATGATGTGAAACACTTGGTGCAGGGCATGAATGGGTCAAACAAGCTGAATTGAGCACTCAAATAAGCCAGAAATAAAAATGCTAAAAATAAGCTGATGATGAATTTCAACAGTTAAACTAACAAATATTAATCCCTAAAAAGTTCAAAGCCTAATACTACCCACAAAAATCATGAAAAATCTTTGAACATTTGTAAAAATTGTCAAGTTGAACATGTGTTTTTGTGGAAGACTTGACAACAACAATAAGAGAATGAGTGGGCGATTTAAATGTCAGCCTGAGTCTTGAAACTATCAACCCGTGACCTTGGCACTTTTTGTGATCATGGTACCTTACCATTTTGACCATATAAATAAGGTGTTGTAACTCACAGCAGGTATTATGCTATACAGTAGGAAAAATAATCCTACATTTTTCCTTAGCATGCCTTTTTCAATCTAATCGTAACTCACAGCAGGTATTATGCACTCTCAGTGTTATTTGTTTTTATACGAAGTTTCAGTTAGGTTATCCATGTCTTAACTCTTATTGCAATGCTTAACTGTTATAAAAAATCTTAATTTCGTTTTATTGGTTCGATCTTAACTGAATAACATAACAACAATAATAACATCCGTAAAACTTATATACAGATTGTATACAATATAAAACAGACTTAACATAACTTTGTCTGAATAACATGTCCCACATAAATCGATCTTAACTGCATAACTTTGGATTGTATACAGATTGTTAAAGCATATAGCAATTATTTAGCAATTAACATAACTTTGTTCTCCAATAATATTTTCTTGTTTAAGGCTAGTTTTGAACCAAAAACTAAGCTACCAATTGACTTCAAAATAATCTATAAACTATTTAATTGTATTATCGTATAATCAAAGACCTAATAAAACCATTTTACTACTGACTCATGCTTATGAAAAACACTTAATTCAATATGTCTACTTATGAAACTAACACAGAAATAAATATTCCAAATTGAAATATTTCAGCCCGAAAACTTAATTCATTCTACTTATATAAATGACAAAGAAAAAGACATTAGAAAACCTTACCTGATTAATTAAGAAAATAGTGCAGTCCAACGAATTCATAATGATAAACTAGCAAGCTCAAGGACCCTGCAAACAGAATCATAAATGTGATGGTGTTACTTTCAGTCAAAATCAAGGTTTAATGTTAAAATAGCTTACGTTACAGAAGCAACGACAATGTGATGGTTTAAACTAATTTTTACTAATTTTTAAAACAATACTCTCTAGTAACACACGTCCCTAACTAAATAGCGTTAGGCTTAAGAAAACTAATTTAATCTCATTAAAATTTTGTATACTTATGAAAAACACTTAAATGACTGATTTAATCTCAATTTTAACAACTAAACACAACTAATCCTAGAGTAAAAAACGATTACAGACCTATAAAACACAAGAAAAATAGAAAATGAGCTCATGAACTTCAATAGGTGAACAGATACTGATTGTTATTGAGTGTCTTGGAGTTCAGTTTCCATACGAAGCCAACGAGGTTCCCGGTTCACATCATCCATTATTGGAAGATTACAAGGCATGCATTGGGTATAAGAGTCAACATCATCTCTATTTACATTGGTCCCCATGTCATATATATCCCTAGGCTTGGTCATAATAACATGTGACCATCCAACATTGTTGATATAAATAATTGACTAAAAACATTATTCATATCTTTCGATATCTCTATGTTTTGATAATCACAAAACTTAAAAAAGGCACATGAGCTTAGTGCTCTTTTAGCATTACATCTTGCTCAACGCAATTTGGATCCACCACAATCAAGCTCACCATCATCACCACATAACAAAAACCAAATTGAGAAACATGTTAACAATTGCCCTTGTTGCATCTTCCTCCAACAACAAACCATTGCATTGAATGAGCACTTTACTTGGATTGAGTATCTTCTTACTAGATCTCAACAAACACCATCACTTGAACAACATCAAAACTCTCAACCAACAAACCCAACTTCAATTCCACCACCTCCAAGCTCCACATCTCCAAACTCACCAACATCCATGCAACCAAAAGTTTACCTCCACTAAACCACCAAGCATTTTATATGCTTATGTTTCTCATTTTCAAATAAGACTCCTCAACCATTTTAGGATTCAAGAAAGTTTGGTGACACTACTTGTTGGCACATTAGGATGTTCTACTTTGTTTGTAACTCTATTTTTATGGCCTTTGTAACAATGATTATGGGTTGACATAATCATTTTCTATTATTGAATGATTTAACATATGTTTTGAATTATCCTTGCCATGCTTACTAGTTGTTGATGTTATGATATATGTATTTGCTTGTGCCATGCTTGTGCTTCTAATATTTTTCTTGCAAGAATCCCATTTCTCAAACCCTTGGTGCCCTCAAACGAGGGGGAGCTTACATCAAGGGGGAGTTTTCTACTTATTGGCTTAAACCTTTTTGATTCTTCAAAAAGGGGGAGAAGTGAATGTAAACTTACTAAATACTTGTCTAAAAATTAACTTTTTGATTTAATAAGTTTAGGTTTTGTAATCATCAAAAAGGGGGAGATTGTTGATATAAATAATTGACTAAAAACATTATTCATATCTTTCGATATCTCTATGTTTTGATAATCACAAAACTTAAAATCATCAAACCAAATATTATGACGTAAACAAGTATTTAGTGGTAAATAATCACTTTCACCAACTAATCACTTAAGGTATGAATAAACAAAGTGTTTAGTGCAATTTATGATCAAAGGGGTATTTAATTAACTAACACAAAGTTTATTTAATTATATAAACATATTATATATTTTTGAAAAACACTTTTGGTAATAAAGAAAAATGTTTTATTCATACTAAATATATGAATTCAAATTTTTAACCAAAATTAGTTAGTTTTTCACCAAATAAACTTTCCCCACTAAAAGACAAAGAATCTGGCCGTTTCAGCTGGGCGGCCCCCTTAATTTTAAGGGGGGCGGCCATGATTTAAGGGGACCGGCCACGCTCCTCTGTCAGAATCTGTTGCCTATAAATACCACCTTAAACCTGGATTTTTTCCTCACCTTTTTGCACATAAACTTTCTGATTCAAATCTCCATTTCAATCCTAAAAATCCTTTGATCATACAATTCATAAGCCTTTGTTTCCAAGTGATCCAAAGCCTCATTCTTTCAAGTGCAAAGAGAAGAATACTCCTACTTATCAAGACTAGGAGTATTACAACTTAGTATCATCTTGCTATCTAAGTTGTTTATTTAGTTCATCTTGTATATCATTTTCTTCCTTGTGAATATAGTGTATACATTGGTTAGATAGATTTAGATATAGGATCTAGATCTATTGAAGGCGTGAAGTAGTAATAGAAGTGAAGAGGTAGAGGTGGATAGGATTAGTGATAGAAGAAATAAGTTGTGGTAGTTCATTGAAGTGGAGATAGTTGTGAAGACAAAGAAGTTGAAGCTTTGAAGTTGAAAAGACCTTGAAGCCTAGAAGTTGTGAAGTAGAATATATCTTGGGGTAGTGGATAGGACTTAGTAGTGAAGGTGTGAAGAAACAAGTGGCGTGAAAAAAAAGAGTTAGGAAGTATTAAGTTGTGAAGAAGCTAGGAGCAAAGTAGAAAGTTGTGAAGAAATTTGAAGTGTAGAAGATTGGTGTGTAGAAGATAGGTGTGAAGAAGATCGGTGTAAAGAAGTTGTGTTGAAGTTGTGATTGTGGTGTGATATTTTTGTGGTGTGCTAATTGGTGTGTAAGGTTTTCTCCGCCATAAAGGAGGTTTTTGATCTAGTGAAGAAAACTCTCGAGTAGGTGACTCGGGGAGTGGAGTAAGGCAAGGAAGGTGTCCTTGTAGCCGAACCACTATAAATCCTTTGTCTCTCGGTTTGATCTTTCCATCTCTCACTCTTTGATTAATTACTTACTTGCATATCATTCATAGTTACAATTGCTTGTATGGTGCATATGTTGATTTCACATAAAGATTAAACTAAAATTCATTCATAAAACTAATTTTACAAAAACCAACCAAGTGCATAAATTAATATCAAAACACTTATACATACATATGCTTACATAAGACATAAGAAATTGTATATTCTTTCCAAACATCATACATAAGTATTGCTTATACAAAATTATAAATTAACTTGTATCTACATTTGTGCATTAAAGTGATTTGAAATTTCTTACAAATCTTAGAAGCTAAGTTTTACAAAATAAATAAAACGAAAAAGACGTAAAACTATTCAACCCCCCATCTAGTTTTCCACAAACATCTTTCAAATCCTCTATATAGAACACTTGTCTTGCTTGAGTAGAAATTATAAAAGGATCATCTTTGAAATTTTCACCGGTGTGTACGAGTGGCCTAGAAAAATTCACAAGAGGAAACCCATATTTATCTTTCTTTAGCCCTCTATAAAGTCTATTGTCGACCCAATCACAATGGAAAAGCACAATTTTGTATCCATGATAATATTCAAGCTCAATAATGTTCGTAAGTTTTCCCTAATAATTTCCTCCTTCAACTTCCACCATGACTCCTGAATTTTGGGTCTTCTTAAACTCTTCACGCCGCCTTGTGAGAAATCTATAACCATTAGTGATGAAGCTTTTATATTGTTTAGCAACAGTATTTGGACCAATAGCAAGAGATAACACTTCTTCATCTACATTATCCTTTTGTAAGTGAGAAACCTACCATTATTGAACATCACTATTAGTTAATGCACCTCGGAGATGAGGAAACTCATGTAACAACCAATAGATTTGTAACCTGGTTTTTTAGCCACCATGGAAATTCCTCAACCATCAATTTCTCTATTGTTTTTGAGTCCATGGGTTTATCCTTAAGAGCTTGTTTTTCACCCAAAAAATAACTACAAGAAACATATCATAATCTTAGACTTTATCAAATCACTATTTCTTACTAGATATAATAAATATATGCTAAAAGGAAATACTTACTCGCGGAAAGGTTGAATTTTACTATGGTTTAGTAACACATAACGATGTGCTTGAGCTAAAGACTTTCCATCAAGCTCAAGAATCTCAACCTTACCTAACTTACGACCACCTGAATTGAACATGTACATTTCTTTTCCGACAACATTCTCATCATTTCTAAGGGGACGATTAAAGGGAGTCTCAACACCTTCAAAATACCTTGAACAAAAAGTAAGACACTCTTCCTTGATATATCCTTCTGCAATTGATCCCTCTGGTTGAGCCTTATTGCGAACATATGACTTCAACCGCAACAAGTACCGTTCAACCGGATACATCCATCTGTAATGAACGGGTCCACCAAGCTTCGCCTCTGATATCAAATGGATAGTCAAGTGGACCATGACTGTGAAAAAACTAGGAGGGAATAATTGCTCCAACTCGCACAATGTCTGCACAAGTTGATACTCCATTTTGTCCAATACACTAAGATCAAGAACTTTTGCACACAACCCTTTGAAAAAGAAGCAATAATCAGTCACTGCTTTAACTACACGAGATTGTGTTCTTGAAATCACGGATGCCCGTAAAGCAATGGGCAAAACATCTTGCATTAAGATGTGCCCATCATGACTCTTAAGATTGGAAATTTTATGATCTTTCAAGCTTACACCCTTCGAAATATTGGATGCATACCCATCAGGAACTTTGAGATCTTTTAACAATTGTAAAAAGTTGGACTTCTCTACACTAGACATCGTATAACATGCTGGGGGTAAGTACGGCTTTCCATTAGGACGATTTATAAGGTGAAGGTCATGTCTAATTCCCATTTCCTCAAGATCCCTGCAGGTGTTTTCGTTGTCTTTAGTCTTTCCATCCAAATCTAATAAGGTTCCAAGAATATTGTCACACACATTCTTTTCGATATGCATCACATCTAAGTTATGTCTAAGTAAATTGTGCTCCCAATACTCTAAATCAAAGAACACACTTTTCTTTTTCCATAATTGGTTCTCACCATCGATATCTTCTTCAATGGTAATATTTGTACTCTCAAATGCACCTTGGTTGTCATATGTTCCCTCTGTTGTATGAGTACTTGTTGAACCAACATCCTCCCTCGTCCTTTTCTTAGACTTTCCATATTTAAATCTTACTCCACTTAATTGTTTCAAAACATCTAATCCTGTTAGTGGAGTTGGCGGACCCTCATTCTCTATTGTACCATCAAAACGTTCCTTTTGAAATCGATAACCATGATTCGGCTCTAACCATCTTCGATGTCCCATGTAGCAAAATTTTTTTCCATGTTTTAACCACCTAGAGTGAGTGGAGTTCACACAAACTAGACATGCCACACGACCCTTGGTGCTCCAACCAGATAAATTTGCATATGCAGGAAAATCGTTGATAGTCCACAAAAGGGAAGCCTTTAGTTTGAAATGTTCCTTAGAAAAAGCATCATATGCATCAACACCCTTCCATAATGATTGGAGCTCTTTTATTAAAGGTTTTAGATATACGTCAATATCATTGCCAGGACCTTTCTCCCCAGGAATAATAGATGAAAGAATAAATGATTGTTGTTTCATGCATATCCAAGGAGGTAAATTGTAAGGAATCAATAACACTGACCATGTGCTATGTGATGTACTCATTGTACGAAATGGATTAAAACCATCACTAGCCAGGCCAAGCCTCACACTCCGAGGATCTGAGGCAAACTTTGAATATCGATCATTAAATGCGCTCCAGGCAAGACCATCTGCGGGGTGCCTCAATTTTCCATCTTTTGTTCTACCAATATCATGCCACCTCATGTCCTTTGTTGTTTTCTCGAACATGTACAAGCTTTTAAGTCTCGGAATTAAAGGAAAATAACGTAAAACTTTTGCCGGCTTATTGGATTTGCGTGATTTTGAACTTCCAGTCACTTCATCGCTTTTATATCGTGAAGCTTTGCAAATATGACAAGATTGTTGACCCACCCTGTCACCCCAATAAAGCATACAATCATTAGGGCACACATGGATTTTTTCGTAACCTAGACCCAAATCTTTAGTAAACTTTTTGGCTTCATTGGCAGATGATGGTAATGATGTAAGATGTGGAAATGCATCCCTCAAAAGTACTAGTATCATGCTAAAAGTCTTGTTAGATATTCCACCAATACATTTAATGTGATATAAATGTAAAGTGAAGGACAAATTTGAGTACTTGCAACCAGAGTACAATTCTTTGTCACATTCTTCTAACAACTTCTTATATGTAACACCCTCATCACCATGATCACCACTTTCGGTGGATTCTCCAGTATCTCCTTCCATCGTTGTATCTCCTACTTGTGTGTTATCCGAAGGCAAAGAATTAATACCTAAGGCATCACGAACCAAACCTCTTATGTCCTCTTGACCAACAGAAGTTTCCTCAACATTAACATTACTAGATTCAGATGGTGCTAAAGACATAGTATGCTCTCCATGCACAGTCCATTCTGTATACCCGGGTAAAAACCCATAACGCAATATGTGGCCGTGAGCTTTATCCAAACTTACCCATTCACCGAGACAACATTTATTACATGGACATTTAATGGATCCTCTTATACTTCTAACACGAGCAAAACTTATAAAATTATTAGCTCCATCTCTAAAAGTTTTGCTTTTGATCGGAGCATTAATCCAACTTTTATCCATCACTTATACTTACCAAGTTTCCGATACAATGCCTAAAATCATTAGAATTGAAATCTTTTAGTTTTAATAAATTCCAAATATGAATTGAGTACTGACAAAAAACGGGTATAGAATAAGCAAGTGCCCATAAAAGGCTTAATAAACTAATTATAATATCTCAGCCTTAACAAACATATGAAGTGACAGAAATTAAGTTAACAAGCTGAAAGCATTAAAATTCTTCAAAGGTGAACTATGGTTGATGCAACTTGAGTTGTGGAGCTAGTTTATGATTAGGTTCACTTAAACTCCAACTTTACTACATAAATAATGACACCATATTCGCGATCACAATGACATATCTAATAGTGACGTATGTGCCTATCTGTTTTTAATGTGTAAATATATGAAAATCGACCTTTCATCTTACTGAAGTATGGCAATCCTTTATCCGACTAGAAATTAAGTTAACAAGCTGATATGATATAAGCTAATAATGCAGAGGCATCTTCAGATTACATTAAAACATTGACGATTTAATTTAAAAAACAGTTAATCACCAAATGAAAGTCAGAAAGTAGCAGTAAATACATTAAAACATTGACGATTAAACGCGATCTAACAACACCACACACGAATTTCCTAACGCCATCTTACACCTACTCGTTATTAACAGAAATTGCTTAATAACTTCACAAAATTTCACATTCATCAATAACTCAAACAATTAATTTCACACAAATTTAGTTTTATACCTTTGCTGCTGCAACTGGACCAATGACCGATTAAACTATCAATTTGAAGCTGAAACCCTAACTGCTGTCACTGGACCGATGACTGATTAAACTATCAATTTGAAGCTGAAACCCTAACTATCAATTTTAAGCTAAATTTATCAATTGGAAACGAAACTCTCGTTTTTATAAAAGTGATTTATAAAAGGATTGAAAGGATTTATAAAAGCTAAATTTATCAATTTGAAGCAATGAATCGGAAACTGGAAAAGGATTAAACGAAAAGCATATAAATGGATTCATAAAAGGATTGAAAGGATTTATAAAAGTGCAAAACGAACAGTGGATTTACATGGATTTATAAAAGGATTGAAAGGATTGAATCGGAAACTGGAAAAGGATTTATAAAAGGATTTTATAAAAGTGATATAAATGGATTTATAAAAGGGAGGAGATATAAATGGGTCGGAATGACACATATTAAAATTTTCTTCACGCTTTTAATGGTGGAATTTTCCTTTTTCTTTTTTTTTTAACAAAATTATTTGTACACGCTTTTGTTTGTGCATTATTTTTCTTTTTTTTAAATATATAAAATTAGTTTGTCCACGCTTTTTATCGTGAACCATAGTATTTTTTTACACGCTTATCACGGTGTTTACCATGTGCAAGTCTTCTTTTATCTTGTAAACGCAAATAACCGTGTAAAAAATTAATCACACTTATTTCCGTGTGAAATAAAGATTAAAAGTCCACCCTTTTCAAAGGGTGTAAAAATAAGCGTGTGTATATTCCCTATTTTTTGTAGTGTATATAACAATTATAAGCCGCACACCCTTTAACAATTACAACAGTTTTGAAGCAATATACCTTTTTTGCACTATAACTTTTTTGCACTATAACAATATATTTTTCATCATGTTCAAGTAATGTAACTTTTTCATTCAACCACATGGGATGATCACTGGTTTGCATTTGATCTCCTAATTGGTTAAAGTCTCAAGAGGTCACATGTTCAAACATTAGAGAGAAAATTAATCTTTATGTGGACACGGATGTTCACCCGTAATGACTCCGGGCTATCTAAAAGGGTAGTCGCCTTAAGATTAATTGGCTCGTAATGTCGAGTCAGAACCCAGTTAAAAAAAGAAAAAAAAAAGTGACATACGCAATAATATTTCAGTCAATAACTATTTTGAGAATTTAATTACTTAATTTTGACGTAGCTTGATTGTCGATTAAACATTGTAATTGTTATTCCTAAGCAAAATTCAACAAATATTTGATTATAGGAAAAGACATGAATACAAATATTTGTTATTTTGTTTATGCATATCAGTAATTGACTCGTAAAAATGCTAAAGCGCTTGTGGCCGGTTAATATTCGTGTAATGCTAATGAATTAAGTTGTTGTGAGTTTAAATCTCATCTTTTAACAATTATATAAAACTAGGTGAGGACCCGTGCATAGTAACGAAATGTTATAGCAGCAAATAGTTATAATTGCGATATTAGGATACGGATCAAGATAAGGAGCGGGATTGGGGGCAAGAATAGGACGAGTCTGTAAAATACGAGAAAAAAATAAATATAGATGACTAAAGAAAAAACATATAATAAATAAAAGATTACAGTTATATTAACCTCATTTTTGTTTAAAACTTGTTTAATAGTAACATTTTTTTTTAATCATTCATTTTCATCAACGATGAACTAACATAATAATAAAAATAAAAATAAATTGTAATATAGTGTCTCATATAATAGATTTTTGTGGATGAATTTTTAGAAGTTAACATTGTTGGGATTAAATACAAAAAGTCTCCTCTGTTTGTTTTAGAAATTGTATTCAAAAAAGTTGTCAGGCATATTTTTTAAATTTTCGGTGAGAGCATTGTTAAGATATCAAGTAAAACCATTTTTGCTTTATATATAACTATAGGATTCACCGTGCATAACAATGACAGTGTATAGTAGCGTTGATTCGTATGTGCATTTTATATATTTATTTTATTTTATTATGTATACATGGGTGTAGAGTAAGTGAGAGTGAATAAAGTTAATGGTTTAAATTGTGATTAAGTATTTAAATATTTAATATATTGTGTTACCTATTATAAATGTTGGTATTTTAATCAAACAACATAATTTATCTTTTTAGTTTTTAAATTTTAATCAAATGTTTTTTATTTGTATGTAGTATAGATATAAATACTTTTATATAGGTGGGAGATTGTTAACCTGACTTTCAAAAAAGATAGTAGTATATTTTGCACATGATAACATCTCCTTGGTGCTTAGCTGGTTAGAATGATCGTTGTTCAAAGAAGAAGAACCTAGAGGTGATTGTGTGTGTGGTGTATTTGGAGGTTTCGAAATGGAGTGATGTTCAATTCAAAGATTCAACCATGAAAAAGAGTTTTATTTTCAAGTCCATTGTTATTAGTTTTTTAAGTGGTTTTTGAGTAGATGTAAAGAACGTAACATCTTATGGACATTGTGGCTTCAAAACCCAATGTTGCATTCCTTTATAAGTTGCTAGTTTTTTTTTTTTTTTTTCTAACTTGTTTTATATTCTTTATGCGGTTTAAAAAAAAGTATATTGTGCACATGTTGCTGTTTTACGTTATTCACCTTCGTTCCAGATATAAGAAGAGTATTTCAAGTCATTTATTTTTGGATAAACTGACTACCATAAAAGTTGCATGTATTGACACCATTATTTGAATTAGGTTTTGCCAAACTTGTTTCTAACCAATTATTGAACCCAAGATGCAACCAATCCAATAAATGTGTTAGATTTGGTTTAATACTGAGTATTCACTTGTAACACTTAATTCAACAACTTTCAACATTTTAGTCCCACCCAATTTTTAGGATAAAAGAAACAAAGTCTATGGAGATCTATGTATCTACATTCTACACTTAAAAGTTCTCTTTCAAATCGTGGTTGGAAAAATGTTCTTAGTTGCAATTGTTCTTTAAAATAAACTTATAGATATATCTTAATGAACTTAGTATATTTTATATAATAAAAGAATACATTATTTTTGAACAATTTTGCCTAAACAATCTTATTAAAAAAAAAAAAAAAAAAAAAAAAAAAAAAAAAAATCAAAAATATCCAATAAACTGCATTTGGGATATTACGAGTCCGTTTGGTTTGCAAAATATTTTTGAAAGAAATTATAGTCTGTTAAATAAATTGTAATGTAATCTAAATGAATTGTAATATGCCAAAGAATTATAATTTTAGTCTGAATTAGTTGTAATGTGAATGAATTGTAATTGTAGTTCAAAATAATAATAACAATAGAAATAATAGAAATGATATAAATATTATGAACTACAATGTAATTTAAAACTTTTCATCCAACTTGCTATATAATTTGAATTATGAATCATAATAACATTAGAAATCAAATAGCCTACGTACTATTTAATTACAATTTCATCATGTTACGCTTGTGCTTTTAAAAAATAAGCTTTGTGTGTTGCACACATTGTTTAGAGCTTTTAGTTTTCATATACAAGAGCTTACAAAAGAAGCTCATTCAAGGTAGCTTTTAGCGGAGCTTGAGCTTTTGAATGTGTTTATTTATAAAAATGCCTTTACGCATTTATGTTGTGAATTACATGTTTGTACTCTTTTGTCGGTTTATAGTTATAAGTACAACTCCCACTTTGCTAAACTGAAAATTAAAGCCTCGGCTCTAGCTCTCATAAGCTCCAGCTTCAGCTAAAATTTCAGTTCCAACACAAGCCCCATGGAGATCCAATGGTTGTTTCATAAACACTTTTAGTGATATTTAGAAGATGTAAGTTATCTATAATCGTCATGTGACATTCCTTTTTTGTTCATTTTCCATTTTCGAGTCAAAATTTTCAATTTTAAACATAAATTTTTTTTGAACAGCAAAGATTAAATAAATAAAAAAAAAAACTAGCAAGATGCTAGAAAGTTACAATGGATAACATAACCAATCTATCCAACTAGAAATTTTCCTACCTCTATATTTCAGCCATGAAAAAGAAACTAAACGAATGGAATCAAAGATGTCACATTTCCTCACCGGATTAGAGCTAAAAGTGACACTATTACGATATTTCCAAATAGTCCAAAACATAGAGGCGATGATGACATAAAGATGATCTTTTTTGAGACTTGAACCAGGCCAATTGTCGATCCATGCGAGCCAATCACGAGAAGAAGAAGGCAAAGGGCACGATATATTACACCAAGAACGAATCAAAACCCAAACAGAAGCAGCAACTTCACAGTTGAAGAAAACATGGTCGTTTGCCTCAACATTTGCGTTACATATTGGACACATAATAGAGTCAATTTCCAGACCCCGTTTGAAAAGGTTTAACCGAGTAGGAAGTCTATCCAAACGCAATCTCCAAATGAAAATGTTTACCTTTCTTGGGATAAGGGAATTTGAAGAAGCTAATAACATTTTCTCCACTTAAAATTATCGTCACGACTTTTAAGAACCGAGCCGGCAAGACAAAAGGTAAAACTGTCTGTTGTAAAAAGTAAACAACACTAATTCAATTCGTTTCGCATGGATTCGTTAAGTTGTAATTTGAGGCATGACACTTAATAAAACAAGTTTTGAAGGAAAATTGGTTAATGGATTGATGATGATAGTTGTGAACAAAACTTCTTATTTTTTGAGACCTATACAAATTGACAAAAGAATAAATAAAATGTCCAATATCTTAATGAAGGTCTTCATTTAGAATTGAATTCTCATGTTTCTCCACAAATACAGCTAACATTGTATCATGGTCTTTTCCAAAATAGCGAATAATACATCATTTAAATTTTAACATACTTAATAAACGTTATTATATTATCTATTATTTATAGTGGACAGAGTGTGTACCATCTAGCAATAAAAAGACTTTACCCTATTGGTTGATTTGTAGTAGCTTCAATTAAACAAGAACGAATGACATAATAAAACTATAATATATAAATTGTAGTAAAATTCTATGTAAGCTATAATCAAAATTATAAACACAATTCCGTATAAGGTATTAGCGGAACGATACACATTTGATTTGGATATTAAATGAACAAGGTATGTTAAAAATGCTACGATTTCACAATCATCCACACACTTTCTTGTATCGTTTTTTTACAATATGAAAGTAAAATCGTTAAAAACAAAGTACTTATGTCGGATAAGTAAATTTGATGATGCACAAATCACCTAGCAGGAAAAAAAAAAAAAAAAAAAAAAAAAAAAAAAAAAAAAAACAAAACAAAAAACAAAAACAAAAACAAACATATATGAAATTCACAATTTCTAAGAACTATAATAATTTTTGTTTAAAAATGTAGTTTAACAATATGTATACTAAAATATCTAAGGTTCTAAACCACTAAATATTGCTAGTAATTCCAATTTAACAAAGTTGATATGTGATAACCTAACTATGGTTAGAGGAATTTAATAAACCTGACCATGAGTGAGTCAAGCTTACGAATTATTTCAGGAGGATGCATTAGTGGATTGTGCTTTTTACCATCTCCCTATATAAACACACTCGTCATTGAGCCCTGTTATTTGTTCTATTGAACATCCATTATTCTCTCTCTCTCTTTACTTGCACAAAACATTGTGCACATTTGAAACCGCAATGGCGGTAAATATAAAGATTTTCGCGCTATGTTCATTGCTCGTTTTTGTGATCTTTGCTTCTTCTGTCAATGCCCGTTCGAGGTAACTTGATATGATCGTACAATGTGGAAGCATTTTCACTTATGATCATTGGTTTTCGATATGTTTTTCCTTGATCATCAAGTTGAATCAGGATCAAACTTATGAGAAGTTGTGCATCACATTTACATTAACAGAAGTTGTCAATGCGTAATGCTCATGCACAACTTCTCATAATTTCACAAATTTTTATTAAGTTTTTATAAAGTTGTGCATTATTTTTACTGACACATTAAAAGTCATGCACAACTTTATAAAGCATGCACATTCTCACATTTCTCACTAATGTTAGCTTCATAGAAAAAAATTGGGGAAATTATCTCTGCTGTCCACACAGCAGAGAACTTGCCTGCTGCAAGGTTTAAATGAAGGGCCACATGTGTAAAATTTATAACTTGAAAGGTGCAAAGTGAAAATGTGAAATTTCATTTTGCAAAGAAATAGGAGAGAAGCTCCCTGCTGCAACAGCAGGGATGCTAACCCCAAAAAAATTATGTACATTTGATTAATTGAAGTATATTTTTTTACAGTGTGGAAGATAAAAAAGAGTTACAAAGGTTAATAAACAACTCAACAATTGCAGAAAGGTTAGTGAAAATGAGCTTTGTACAAGCATTGTGTTTTGTCATTTGTATTTCTCTTTAGGAATTGATGCATAAAATTGACTGAAAGTGATATATTTGATCATGACCGTTCAAATTTCATAATAAAAATGTTTTTTGTTATTTGGATGGTCTTGATATGTTATTTCTGTTAGATTAGATCCACCTGCTTTATTTATCATTAACTGCTTTGAATGTTATAAAGTTGGGTTAGATATGTCACACAAATGGAGATGTGATCTTGTAATTGATTTGAGTTATTCTATGATAGTGGTTATTTGGATAAAGTAACCTTTTTTACTATTGATTATTTTAAACTTTAAAAAAAAAAATTAATAAATACATTTAATACACATTAATAGATTTTATAATTTATACTCCGTATTAATTAGTTTTGATTTTGTAATTAATAAACTTAAATTTTCTTATTTAATCATCTAAACTAGTGCATTGAAGGACTTATTTGATTATTAAGCTTGTAATCATTAAAAATAAGTTTTAGTAAGGTGTACAAATATATGGTTGATCAAGGGTGGCAATGTTGGATATCAAGTTATTTCAGATTATTATTTTTTAATAATTCACAAGAAAAACAAGAAGTTTAGGTCCTAAATACTGTTCTAATTCTCTAATTACTCTTGCGATATGCTTTAAAATTACCCTTTTCTAGCCGTTAAGAACATATTTCGTGGCCATAAGCGATTTGTACACTACATTAATTACTTGTCACCTTTCTAGCGCGTTGTATCCTCTATTTTCTAGCATTTTAAAGAAGGCAATAATAAATTTGCCGTAAAGAAAAGGCTATAAAAAATATACAAGTAATATTTATGTGTAGAAATAACCTCGAACTTGAACTTGAAATTTTCATTGTTTGGTTGTTTATTTAATTAGTACTAATCTCGAACTTGAAATTTTCAGGACAAAGGAAGATATTGCTATTGAAAAGAATGATAAGGCTGTTGATGAGAATCCAGAGATGGTTGCTTCGATGGTTAACATGTGAGTCTATTCTCATACTTATTAGCCACATAGATTCATGTATTTCAACTGACAATCAATCATTTTAATATTAACAAAAGTATATTAAAAAAATACTAGCATCACATGATTTCTGAACATAAACAAAACAATACCATGATCTTGTTTCATGTCATGTCTTGCGTGTATCACACCTTAAACAGCTTGTGATTAACATCTTTAATATTCTTAACATGTGAAATTATACCCTTAATAACAACACTAAGGGGTACCGTGATTAATAATAACACAAACATGCTTTGTGAAGAAGATTAGAAAGCATCTTATAATGTTTTCGATAAGGTTTTTGGTCTAGTAGCGTGTGAATATATGAATTAAATCGCATCGGACACATGCAAGTGTCTGTCACCTAATGTGCCTGCACAAGATTGTTTAGTAATTGCTAAAACTATGCTTTATATGCACATTGTGTGGTCCTTTAACTAAAGTTAATGTATTAGAGTACAACTTTTAGTTGTTACTTATTTTCACTTATACAAAGAAGTTACAAACTTACAACTAATATGACTTTGACAATGTTATTCTTTATAAGTTTTGTTCTTATATCTTTGTGATTAAAATATTTTGTCATATCTATTTTATCTATTTTTTTAATTTGTAACCAATCTTATCTTTGCAAAAGACACATTAAATGAATATTTTAACTTTAAGATCTTCCCATGTTCTTATGCCATTGCATCTTTTACCATTTTACTGGCATCTTTATGAGCCAGAGTGACCACATGTCACATGCTCATCTGCTCAAACCAACCAAATTAATATATAGCATCTCTTCTGTTTTTTTGCACTTATTATACTATATCATATTTAATTATACCCTTTAACTAATGATCCTTATACTTCATCTAATAACTTTATTAGTGTTTCTTATTTGACTGCATGCGTTGGGTTTCACTTTCGGTATTTTTTACTGCTTTGTTATTTGGATTAACTTATTGTTTGTTTGCTTTAGTCACGTGATTAGGAACATTTTGTTTTCATGATTATTATACTAACTAATATTTAGTGTTCTTCATATATGAAAGTCATAAAAGATATATTGAAATAGACCCATAACATGCACAAGCAATGAGCCCCCCCTGAGAAGTACCACGTCAATATGAACGGTGACAAGCCGATGTGTCAATAACTTTGACCATGCTGACAAATTTACGACGCCAAAAATTGTTTCTTTCAACATTTTTACCGAAAATGGGAACTAACATTACAAATATAGTAAATCGGTCTGCGTCGTACCCTGCCATTCAAATGATGTAAATTGAATTGTTGTACCCTGCCATTCAAATGATGTAAATTCAATTGTACATATAGACTCATCCAATATCATAAACGATTTTCAGAAGTATGGATGATTAGATATTCTTTTTCACATGGTACCTTCAGTTAATCACCTAAATACGTTCAAATTGCATGCATGGTACATTTAATTTGACTGCAAAATGCCATACTATTACCATCTTTAAAAGGTCCTACATAATTGGACCCTTTTGAGTCCAGTCTGGCCATATGTCCCAAAATAAATAATAATACTAGATCTAGTTTTTACATTATGTTATGTGTTTTCTTTTATATCTTCATGACCGACAAAACCATGTCGATATTTAATGAATTAAATGCTACAAATTTCCCCACCGACGATACATGTGTCAATTATTATTTTTGAAAATTTATTTTATTCCCATCCCTACACATATTAAATGTCACCTATAAAATCATGTTGTTTTAACTTTCCGTATAGTCCGTATTCATTTTTCCGCATTAGTATTTATTGTTATGGCATTTATTTAATTATTAAAAAGAACAAGGCTTATCAAGTGGTTCACAGACTTTGCGGTCGGAGGTCCTTTTTTATGTGTGGTAGAACCAGAAGCAACATCCCTACTTTAGGTAGGTGTAAAGTTGTATACATCTTTACCTCTCCATGTATCGTGGAAGACGGTATTGAAACGCATAACCTGTGAAAGACGGTATTGGGAGTTACTTTTACAACAATTTAATTGTTAACCAATGGATTTAAACATTATACCAAGAAAAACTAAACAAGTACAATAATTCTATGTCTGAATTTGGTCCCCATTTTAATTATTCAGTGAACACATTTATGATTTAGAAGAAGTTCACGTACCGAAAAACAGAAAATTTATTATTGTATATGCTTTGCGGGTACTTGACCTCGGATTTTGAAAGCGATTATGTGGGTGTAAAAAGACTTTGCAAGAGTTGGTGTCTATATTTGAGACGGAATCGGTTTGGTTTTTGGCTAAAACCGAAATGGGACCATGATATCGCGGTTTTTGTTTCATCGAAATTTTTGGTTTTGGTTTCACTGAAAATTCCTAGTTTTGGTTTCTAGACAATTTGATTTTTTGTTTGTTGCCTGATTTGCTTTTTGTGTTTTATTTTTCATATTTTGTATTTGGGCTATTTGGCCCAGTAATCACTTAAATTGTATACTTGGTTAACCATTGACTATGTTGTTAAAAAAGACTAACAGATCAGCTATAAACTATTAAGCGAAACATTAAAGAGAATATGCATGTTATTTTTCTAATATAGCTAGACTTGTAACTCATAAAAAAAAATGTTTTGCACTATTTCAGGAACATTAGAAATAGTACAGAAAGAAGGAAACTAGGATTTTTGTCATGTGGGACTGGTAACCCAATTGATGACTGTTGGCGTTGTGACCGTAACTGGCAAAAACACCGAAAGAGGTTGGCAGATTGCGCCATTGGGTTCGGACGTAATGCTATCGGGGGCCGTGATGGTAAGTACTATGTCGTTACTGACCCAAAGGATGACGACCCCGTTAACCCACGACCCGGAACTTTAAGACATGCTGTCATTCAAGATGAACCTCTATGGATCATATTTAAAAGAGACATGGTTATCACATTGAAACAAGAACTATTAATGAATAGTTTCAAAACAATCGATGCTCGTGGAGTTAATGTGCATATCGCAAATGGAGGGTGTATTACAATCCAATATGTTACAAATGTTATCATTCATGGTTTGCATATTCATGATTGTAAGCCAACGGGAAATGCTATGGTTAGAAGCTCGCCGTCACATTATGGATGGAGAACTATGGCAGATGGTGACGCGATTTCCATCTTTGGATCAAGTCATGTTTGGGTTGATCACAATTCTCTTTCAAATTGCGCGGATGGTCTAGTTGATGCTATTATGGGATCAACCGCGATTACCATTTCAAACAATTTTTTCACACACCACAATGAGGTACTTCTAACTTCCAACTCCTAAAACTCTAACTTCAATACTTAAAACACATTGAAACACATGTATTGATTCAACTACATTATTATCCATGAATAGGTAATGTTATTGGGTCACAGTGACACCTACGACAGGGACAAGATCATGCAAGTGACCATAGCATACAACCATTTCGGCGAGGGACTTGTTCAAAGAATGCCAAGGTACATACATACAATTTCGATATTTCCTTTGTCCCAAAAGCAACCAAACCAAAATCAGATGCATAAATATATTTGTTTCTTCGTATTTCAGGTGTAGACACGGGTATTTCCATGTCGTAAATAATGATTACACACACTGGGAGATGTATGCTATTGGTGGAAGCGCAGATCCTACTATTAACAGCCAAGGAAACAGATATCTTGCCCCTGTAAATCCTAATGCTAAAGAGGTAAAAAAACACAATCCTTACTTTTTTCAGTTTTCGACACATTGAATGTGTCATATCACAAGCGAGGTGAATAAAAAAGTTAACTAACGAAGAACATGCCATACACGTTGAAAGTCATTTAAGTCTTTTTTCACATTATCTTACGAAATTGATGTAAACAGGTTACTCACAGAGTGATAACACAAGGGAGATGGAGGCACTGGAATTGGAGATCCGAAGGAGACCTAATGTTGAATGGTGCATTCTTTACACCATCTGGTAAAGGTGCAGCAGCCAGCTATGCTCGTGCATCAAGCTTAAGCGCTAAGCCATCATCCGTTGTGGCCTCACTGACTTCAGGATCTGGTGCACTTGTTTGTCGACGCGGCAGAGAGTGTTAAATAAATAAAAAAAGAGTAAATTAATCTCTCATCATTTTAATTTTTGAGAAAAACAATTTTTCTAAACATTCTCTTGCTTTTTATTTTTTCTACCTTTGATCCGCTATGAACGAAATAATTGAGAAATGTACATTTTCTTTATTTCGTTCACACTTTATTGAAACCAATTCGAGTGTGATCAAATCCTCAAAGAAGAAGTTGGTTATGGAGAACGAAAACTCAAGCATATATTCTCCTGCTATGTAATTAGCGTTTGGTTCAGTTACGTTAAAATCCATTTTCACCTTTTCTACCTTGTAAATTTATTTAGTTGTTTACCTCAAAATACTCTTGATTAATCAAGAGGGTAAGTGAACAGCATTTAAGTGTGTTTAGCGATTGTTGTAATGTAATCGTCTGTTACTTAAAACATAACTATGTTACCGGTTTGAGAAAAGGGCTTATATTATGTCATAGCTCTTCGTTGCAACTACATTTATATATAATTGAACCGATTGATACAATGTTGATCTCTCGTATGGATTCCATGTCTATTACCTTTGTAACAAGTCATTTTCATTGTTTTAAAGTGTTGTCGTAATTCGCCAACAAGAACCTGTTTTGGAGTTACATTAACTGTTGAATGATATAAATGGTCATGTAGATAACGTGTGACTATCAATCCAAGTAATGTAACTTAACCGGTACATGTTGAACACGCAATGGTAACAAAACTTCTAAAGCCTTAAGGATGCAATTTCAGTTTCTTTTTAGAACGAAACTTAAGTAATTTGGAAAGAAACGCGGATAAGGCTGATTAATACTGTGTTCTTGATATTTTTGTTCACAAGCTTAAAAACCGAAATTGAAGTTTTGAGTGTTCGTCTCACCAAATCGGTCCTTCCACATGTATAAAGGTTTAGACTTTGAAGAGCAATAAATAAGTTTATGATTTACAATTAACTAAACAAACACCTTCAATCTAAACCAACATGAAAGAGATTATATCAAAATACAGATACTCATTTCGTTTCTTTACAAATCGAAAACAATTTTCTTGGCTACACCTTATCTCTCTCTAGTCTTTTCAAATCCGAGAACTCAAGAACAGAAAGTTAGCATCCGTTCTACGGGACATGACACCATAGCCTTAATCTTAAATATTTGCTAGTTATAACCATGTCAAGCCAATAATATAATGAGTTAATGACCATGAGTTGAGTTGCATATTTGCAAGAGTTGAACTACGATCCCACATTGATGGAGGGACATAACATAAAGGAAAAAGTGATAGTATAAGAACAAAGGGGTGTAGACGTTTAAAAATTACATACCTGGACGGGGTCTTTGGGTGATCAATAAGGCCCATGGCCTAGGTTGGTGACTTCCATTGCACATCTAAAGGAAGGGTGCTAGCCTAAGGTCGATTCCATAGTGATCGATCCTACGTCGTAATTTGTGGTAGCGGGGGCTTGCGTACGCGTGGCCCCTTCTAATATGTTAGTTCAAATTTTTTATCTATTCTTCAAGTTTTTCTTGAATGTTTTATGCATTAATAAACGTTAACTTGCTATACATTCCTTGCACAAGTTCAGGCTACCCTTTCACTTCTTTGCACTCATACTAGAAATCTTCTTTAAAGATATGTCACTTGTAAGATAATATGGTGTCGATATTGATATTTATTCGCTAACTTTGTTATGATTACAAGTTTTTAAAACCTTAAGCAAGGGTATATTACTATACCACCACCATACTAATAAATCTCTTAGTCAAGCCTTTATGCTTAGAGCTTCGACATTCAATAAGAAAGGTCAAGGAACGAAACGTGGAGTATCAGTATTACTTTTTTTCTATCCAACGGCCTTTAGTTGCACGTTACTTCAAACAAGTACTATGACTCAACAACATAACACATCTCCACTCTCAGGAAAACAAACATGTTTTACCCGATAAGATATCAGGGTCTCATTAATCTGTAATAGATCAATAAACTTTTGAGAGCTATTGATTTGTATACCGAAGCGTACACTTCATACATAAATGGGTCACGATTTACAAAATTTACTTACATCTAACCGGCTTAAAAAAACCTTGGTTTTTTAGGCCCGGTGAATGTTAAAGGAGTTGTGTGGTGATAATTATTTATACTTTTCCATGATCCTTCTTGCTTCTTCAAGGCTATCTTCTGCTGAAGTTGTAGTGCCGGTGCTGTTGGTGGTGTCACTGCCTCCTATCGGGCCTTCATCCTTATTTAACGCGATGAATGCCAAGTAGATAAGTCCCATTGTCGCCTATTTCAATGATACCAAAACATCAGTTTCATACTTTACCAGTACTGAAAGAAAGATTGCATTCTAAGCTTCTATTTATATGAAAAATCCGAGATTTTAGTAGAAAACTGAGGCCAAATATAATCATAACTTCATGATTTCACAGCAAATGCAGTCTTCTTGATAGAATAAACTCAGTAAAACTTTGTTACGTTGTACTTGCTGGTCAAAAAGAATATGTAACAACTTCGGTTTTAGGATGTAACATAGTACGTAAAAACTTCTAGACATTCTTATTTGTAGACCTTACAAGTTACACTTACTAAGTTGCGAATTATAATAGTTACAAAAATCCTCAAAGCTTCTTCTTTTGCGACTGTTTTTATTAAATTGGAGTCATTAAAAGATGTTTTCATGACATTTCGTATACTACTTTGGGTGAAACAGAGTGCCTCTGCAAGCATCTAAATGCAGTTTGGATATCGAGCAATCAGGAAAGTTAAGATTACAAAATCTACGCCGTTCTAAATTAAACTTTATGAATTAGATGAGGAACTATACCAGAACAAAGAAAGCTGTGGACAAGACCGATTTAAGGAGAAAGAGTAAAACGGTCGATCCAATCACAGCCACGGATATCCGAGCAATTGGTCTTGGTATAGACTCCTAAAACAATATATAAACGATTGTGGAAGCTGGAAATTAAAAAAACATGAATGAACATTCAGATGGTAAAAAATATATAAATGGAGAGAAGATAACTTACTGGCACCAATGTCGTTCCTGCTTCAATTCCATCTTTTCCAACCTTATATGCTGTTTGGAGCACTTTATTAACAACCATATTGAAAAAAAAAAAAAAAAAAAAAAAAAAAAAAAAAAAAAAAAAAAAAAAAAAAAAGAAGTTAGCACGAGTCTTTAGATCATATAGAATGAAAAAGAGTCTGTTTTGGTTTTATCCGACTAGGGTACAATAGTCATTTCGGTTTTTTGTTTCTTTTGTCAAGGTCTTGGTCAATAGTTCTTGCTAGTCTCAGTTGTGGCTTTGGTTGTGTTTGAATTATGTCTTAGCACATACACGAAGTATTATAAACGAAGTATTAGAGCCTCTTACAGAAAAATGAAGTATTAGTTACTTGCATTGGCATGAAATAGTTCTACACTAGAAAGAAGATAGAGATGGCAACTTAATCCTTTCATATGATAAAGAAGGTTCAACAAGGGTCATATTAGTTTGATAACGTGTGTAACAGTTTAAACCTAGCCATAAAGAAAATAAGCTAAACGAGTCGAGCAGGTCTAAAGTGTTGCCAGAATGACATGCTTGCAGCCACATAACAAGAAGGGCACCCGAGCGCCGGCTTGGCATGTACATAAGTTAGGCCCAGGTTCGCAGCCTTGGGATCAAATTAACTTAGAGATGACTTCTATTAGGATACATCCAGATTTTGTTTCTCTACACATACATATCCTATGCAATTATAATCGTGTGCCTCAAACTTGTGATGAATAAAAATCTATCTAGTTCGTCTGTCGATGTAGCATGATCCTGTGAACCATGTAATTTCTATGTATTTTTACTTCTACGGTTCTACCACAGATTATTGTTTGTTTGTTTTGGACCGTTTTCTCTTAACAGCTCGTACAGGCTCGGAATGTACGACAGTTTAGGCGTAGATTTGCAGCCTTGGGATGAAGTTAACCTAAATGTGAAAAGCCCTTTTATGTGTGTGGGGTGGGGGGGATTGTTAGTGTATATGATTTGGAATATAAAGAAGTTTTTTCAATGCGAGATCTAATAACATATCTTTTCGTATTACAAATTTACAATACATCCAGATTCTGTTTCTTTATATATACATGCCATGTGTAATTGTAAATGTGTACCTCCGACTCGTGATGAATGAAAATCTATCTAGTTCGGCCATTGGCGTAGCATGATTACCATGATCCTGTGAGCCATGTACTATCTATGTGTCGTTTACTTTGCCACAACTTATTGTTTGTGTGTTTGGTTTTGGATATTTGTTTCCTAATAACTGGTATAGGTCTGAGAGGAGCAATGCAACAAGACCGGACTAGTTTGATGCCACATCTTTGGTTTGCAAAAGATAAATATTACAGGAACTGCGTCACAGCAAAGCTAAAAAAGATTATTCCTCGAAAGTAATTCAACCGGGAGAGCCAAAGCATCGACTAATCCATCTTTTAATTTATTTTTGGTCGTTTTTATCACAAAATCAAAGTGAGGTCATATCAAACATTCACATGTTTGTTGCTACTCGCTAACGTGTGACAAACGAGGTTGATTTTGAAGATCTCATGTCAAAGTGATAAAAGGAAGTTTGGCTCCAGCATATGGTTACATACGAGGAACCCTGTATGCTGTCAAAGTACCGAAAAATAAGGTTAATGCAATGATTGATGATGTGGGAAGTTCTATGCTGGGGCCAAAGACTTGAGCATGTGAGAGACAAGGATATGAAGATGCTAATTTTAAAAGACAAAATTCCAGATTTTAAGAATATCGAAGTTTGTTTTGTGCGCCGTATGTTTTCAACAAGGAAAAAGTTTCTTTCGCAAAATCAGAAATACAAAGAAATTGCTGAATCTAGTCGGTTCATACACAAGTTTAAGGGCCTAAATGCGTTTCATTAATAGGGAGATTCATAGATGATTCCCACCAGACAAGGCAAGAAAATAAACTCATACCTTCATGGTGGAATCTACTATGACAATGATATAGTATGATGATCTACTTACCAAGAAAACTCATCAATGCCCGTAGACATCCATATGAACCAACTCAACTCCTACAATTTTCACTTCCTTGATCTTACTAAAATCCTTTTACTAGCTTACCAAAAACATATGGCTCACACTAACCAACCTCTATATTCTTTGAACCCTTTTAAAACTATCATTTCCATACACTTCTCATTTATGTGCTCGAGTCACCGGTGCCACAGTGTAGAACTACCCACATCATCGATGGCCCACATGTCGGTACTACAATGATATACATAGTTCCTCACTTCCCTGTTTGTGCCGCTTCACAAAACCAAGCTTCCCTTCATCACTTTCCATTGATGTCTCCAAAATTGTTTGAAAAACCTAATCCCCACAAAAAAAAAAAAAAAAAAAAAAAAAAAAAACCAACTTAAGTTTGGTAGGTTCTCCCCAGTGGTTTAAATCGGCGGGGAAACTTTGACCCGTGCACCCTGTTTGGATGTCGACTGACCCTTCCTCAAGGATCTAGCCCGAGGCAGACAATGAACACATGTTCCAGTCACCTTTTGGCCAGGAGGTTGGTATGTGAGTTTGAGATGGAATGCAGGGTGATACCTTGGAGATAGTGAAAGGTGCGAGTATAGATTCTAACGTAATAATTGTCTACAGTGTGTTTTAATTCATTGCCAACAGGCCTTTCGCCTAGCGGAATTCATAGGAACATTAGTGTTCCCCAACCAAGTGGTTAGGGTGGTGGCAATCATGCCTCCATACCTCTCCCATACCTCTCAACCCACCAATAATATCATTCCACATCACTCATACTTTTTTCATACCTCTCCATACTTTTTTAGTGGCAATGGGTGCTTCCATACCTCAACTAAAAAACATAATATTATACTTCCAAATAAATGCTACAACGGTCATATTCCATCTCCTTTTTGTTCATGCCGTCTAGGCAAATAATACTGCTAGCTTCCATACCTTCTTCATACTGCATAGGTGGCAATGGTGTTCACCGGAGGTATGGTGCCATACCGAATCCAAACCGCAACCATTGCCACTACCCTTAGGAGTTGAAGTTCTAACTTAGAGCAATGTGTGTTTTATATATAATTTAGTGAGTTTGTAAGTTTATCGTTCTAAAAGAAAAAAGTTAGATTATTGTTTTAATAGTATAGTTTCTTTAATCATATCTAACACATTAACTATAACCAAAATTTGAGGTCGGCAAAGAAGTGTTGGTAGGTAGTTGACACTTGACACAACACTCGTTTATCACCTCTAGAAAAATTACATTACATAGCATGAAAACTCAATTTAGTGTTACATACTAATGAGATGTTAAGGGAAATTATCTTTTTTTCTTCTGCAATTCAATCATCATGAAAATGAGTAAACTACCGGGTGCTTGGTTTCGTCAGTATGGGTATGGGAAAGTGTATCATATACAAAGAATAAAAGCCTTTTATCATTATGCGACAAAATTTTGGGTTTAATACCTATGCTAAAAAACAAACCATGCTCATTAACCAAACACTTATATCAAAAATGAAAGTCATTCCTTCATTCACATGCCTAAACCAAACACTAAATTAGGGAGTGTTAGTTTAAGCTTATCTTTTCGCTTTTGCGATTTTGGTTTATGTCTCATAAGCCTAATCTTTCCAACTTGTATTGAAACTTTTGGGTTTCGTGATTTTGGTTTCGTGATTTTGGTTTACTATGATATAACAAGCCCATAAGTTTTAAAATAAGCCGAAATCAGTACGCTAAAATAAAAACAAACACTAGTGTTTTAACTAGATACAAATTGTGTTACATATGGGAAGTAGCAGTGATTTGTAGCTACAGCTCATTGCTGTGCTTCTTACAGAAGCATTGGAAAAATGAGCATTCCTAAAAAATAGCAAAGCTCACCGCTCCTTTGCCAAACGAAATCAAAAAGCTCATTGCTCACCGCTTATCGCCCCAAAAAGCTAGTAACAAAAAACAATAAAAAAAAAAAAAAAAAAAAAAAAAAAAAAAACACTGAGTTAAGGAAATACCTTTGAAAAAACCAGATTGAACAGCGTATATTCGAGAGTTGAACTTTCTAGATTGAACACTTAATAATCTTGGTTTCAAAAGCGGCTTAAATGGTATTGATTGGGACTTAAAAGATAAGGTTGTTTGTGATTTATAAGGTTTTGATGAATAGTAGTTGGTTGGGGAATGAAGACTAAAAGAGCACGACATTTTTGTGTTTGTTTGCTGTTGTTGTTTTTCTTATCTGGAATATTATATCGAGAGGAGTATCACATAATTTTGTGTGTTGTGTTTTTTTGACTTACGGGGAGGGAGATATGTGGATAAGTGGGCTTAAGTTTGGGCCTACTAGTGGTGGTGATTGATGGCAACTAAGGGTGCTTGGTTCAAACTCGGAAAAAAGAAGGTGAAAGGCAATAATAATGATGAGAAAAGAGAAAGTGAAAGAAAAACACTCCCTCTAATTTATTTGGTAATTGACCATTACCTACTATTTGGTAATGGGTTATTGCATTATACTCTACCAAGCATCTTTTTTCATTATCTTTCCCATTCCTCACCCCCATAACCCACTACCAAGCATGCCCTAAGCTCATAGTGATTTGAAGACTTGTTAACTTATGAAACTAACACATATTTAGGGGCGTTTGGTTCGTGAATTTGAAATGCGAGGAAATTTCAATATTTTAAAATCCCTCCATCTTTAGAGATGTCTAAAATCCTCTTTTTAAGTTATTTCAATTTTCATTGACATCTAGATTTTATTTATTTTTTCTTTTTTTTTAATGAGCCAAACACAACATTATGGGAAATTTCCACAAATTTGCCTTAACCAAACACACCCGTATGGTTTTGCTAACAACAATCCTAAGAGTCATTGTTAAGAGAATGATCGTTATGACGTAACCGCAAGTCCACAACGAATAATTCTCTTTGGATGAAATTTGTGAAAAACACGAATATTATCCGAAAGAAGATGGTAACATGATAAAGACTTGATTGTGATTAGGTGATTTTATTTCCTACAATGAATTATAATAAAATCATTTCCTAGATTGTTTGATCAGTTTCTTCTACTCCAATGTTGCATGTCATTAGTACACTCAAGACTTTAGTGTTTCAAGACATGTAATGGTTTGATAATCGATTTTTCCATGGATCCATTTTAACCCAAACTCGAGACTTCAATTAGTGACATGAAAATTTCCAAGCATATAGCCTTGCATATGAGTTTAGTTTAACCTGTTAATTTGATTATGGAGTCTGTTTTTATTTTTAGGTTTAATATTCATTATATTATCTGCAACCATCATTTATTTCTCCATATATGCAGAACTTTTTCTTTTACTCTTTCAAGCATATTCTTCCTCCAAAAATTTTCATCTCCAATCATTTACTCCAAAAATCTAAGCTGCAAATATTTTAACACTAACTTACTTCATGTTCTTACAATACTATAACAAATTAAAAATGATTTGTATATTTAAAAGTTGCATATACTAACTTAATGTATATCTTAATACAATACTAATCAGTTGTAATGACAAACAAAAAAATAAAAATTAAAAATTAATTTTCGAATGAATGAATTAGTAGTGTTATTACTTCATATTTTGAGAAAATATCCATCACCTCCAAAAATTATGTTGAAAAAGTATATCTTAATAATTTGGGTGATGATTTAGACACTCTAAATTTTATTTGCACATTTTAATGCACATATAGTTCAAACAAAATGTCTTGACTCTATATTTAAAGATGAAAATAAATAGGGATTTTCTAAAATGTGCCCTTAAGCACATTTTAAAGTGTGATAATCAAACTTGTTCTTTTCATAAAAATTATAAAATGCAATTAATGCACAATAATTGTACTTAAAAATTACTATAATTACATATGATTTTCTATTTAATAAACTATTGCTTGCCTTTTTTATTCGCTCAAACATGTGCCCTCTGGGCACATACTAGAAAAACGCAAATAATTATCATAAACTCTATATTTAAAGATGAAAATAACTATTAAGACTTAACATTATAGATAGTCCTGACTAGATAAGCATATAGGGATGGTAACAACACTCGTTTTTGGCTGGATATTTGGAAGGGCGATAGAACTCTTCGGGATGCCTTTCCACGCATGTTTGCGCTCAAGTCGGACAAACAGATTTCCGCGGCCAAAAAAATGGTTATGCCAGTTGATTATTCCTTATGTAGACCAGTACAGGGAGGTATTGAACAACAGCAGTTTACAGATTTAGCTTCGACTATGGATTCGGTGTCCCTTTCTTCTTCTCATGATCGGTGGGTGTGTAATTTGTCTGGCGATGGCGAATTTAGAGTGAAATAGGTTCGGAACTTTATTGATGATTTGTTTCTCCCTTCGCATCCTGAGCCTACGAGATGGGCGAAATATATTCGCATTAAAATTAACATCTTTGCTTGGCGAGCTCGTTGTGACTGTTTGCCAACTAGGGTTAATTTGATTCGTAGAGGTGTTACTTTGGAGTCTTCCAACTGTCCGTTATGTCTTTCATGTGAGGAGGATGTTCACCATGTTTTATTTCAGTGTGATTTGGCTCGGGCTGTTCTGCGGCGTGTGTGCCAATGGTGGAACTTAGATTGGCAGCTATGGTCATCGTTTTCGGATTGGTATTTGTTGTTTTCTTTTAGTCGGATCTCATCCAAAGTTAAGAGCTTATTGGAAGGTGTTTTTTGCGTTGCTTGGTGGTTCATATGGGTATTACAGAACCATACTATTTTTGATGATAAGCCTCCTACTCGATCAGTGATTTTCGATGATATCGTGTCTTTCTTTTTTCATTGGTGTCATAATAGATGTAAAAGGTTGTTTTCTTGGGAGGATTGGCTTAAAAAACCCTATTTTGATTTCCTTGAAATGTTTTTTTTTTTTTTTTTTTTTTTTTTCTGGCTCCTTGCTAGTTAATAAGTTTTCACCATTCAAAAAAAAAAAAAAAAAAAGATAGTCTTGACTGAGAACATGATGATTCTCTATTAGGAAATGATTTGTACAATTCAATTTTTTATTTGTATACTCAAATGTATAGTAATTTAAGCAGAATGTTATAGTGTATCTAATGCATGCATTAATATGTGGCAATCAATTTTAAATATGCGCAAACCAATTCCATTCTTTGTATGTCTATTAGTTAATATCATCCCGTATGTCTTTTAGATTGATGCTAGTGGGCGTTGCTTGGCAACCACAACCCCTCAAAGCAACGCGCCCCCTCCCCTAGCAATGCCTTAAGCGACGCATTAGTTTGCAACTTTTGCCAAAAAGTGGTTGCATCACTAACCGAAAGAATTGCAACTATTCTTCATAATTTTTTGAACGTTGGGAGTAAATGGGCGGGGTTGCTTTGTATTCATTAGAGTGGAGTTATGGAGATAGAAAGCTGAGTTAGCGCTCACATTGCGAGGTTGCTTTTGTGAAAATGTGGTTACGACTAGCATTAATATTAGATTGGTGTTGACCCCCCCCCCCCCCCCCCTCCCCCCTAAATTTTAGACAAACCCTCCCTAAAATGGGAGGGTATACTTTTTGTACTTTTTTTTTTTTTTTTTTTTTTTTTTTTTTTTTTTTTTTAATAAGTTTGTATTGTTTATAATGTTTTGTATATTTTTTTTAATGTTTGTAATGTTTTTGTGTTGTGTTATAAAAAAAATATGACGTTATAAAAAAAGATGACGTTGACTCATTTGCATTTATAAACTACTACAAGATCAGTGTTTACACCTAAACTTAAATTATTTAAAAACAACAACTATTATTATAAAATTAAACGTCAACGTTAACATATTATTTAAAAACAACAATATCTACGACATATGAAGATTATTCATTTCGGTTAAAAGATCATGGAGCCTTGCACCCGACTGACAAGCGTGATCCTCAGGATTCCTTGCCAATTCTAACTCCATCTCCGACGTTTTTATTCTTGCCTTCAACAACTTGTTCTCATTATCTTTAGCAACGCAGTTTGAGCACTGCGTTGAAGAAGAGGCTGTTGAAGAAGAGGCTTGATTAAAATACTCTTCTTCAAATTCATCTTTCCACCTGAAGTATCGACACCCATAGTCTTTTGTACCTGGATGTTACATGTTAAGAAAATAATAAGAAATGTATTTTTAACAAACAAATTATTTACATAACTAAGCAAACGCATGATTATTTACCACTGAAAGAGGACATGCATAAAACGGTCGCCCACGACTACCATCTTGCCAGGATTTTCGTTCTATAATAAATCCTCTATCACATCGACACCAGAAAGGATTTCTTCGGCCCACCTGACAAAAGAATTTGCATAATCAATCAATAATGTTATTTACTAATTTAAATAAATATTTAATCATTTACTATATAATACAAACAGTTATTTACAACATAAATCAATAATTATTTACAATGTTTTGTCGGTATAATTATTTACAACATAAATCAATAATTATTTACAATGTTTTGTCGGTATAATCATTTACAACATAAATAAATAATCATTTATAATATTTTGTCTGTATAATATTTACTCCATTAGTCGATGTTGATATAAAGTTATCATTCGTCTGCAATTGGCTCTCGGAAAAACCTCCATTGTGGGTGGTTACGCGGAAGTGGAAAAGTTGGGTCTAGCGTCGGTAAAATGTAGTGAGCAAATGCTCTCTCCCCCACACGGGCAATCACAAGGGGGTCGATTCCTTGTGTGTTGTTTGGCCCGGAAAAAAGCGGAAAACATGTGTTCCAACCACGCTCGGATATAAATACAACCGGTCGGTTTATCATTGAAGCGATAACCAGCCCCGTCATTGGCATCACCATCCAGTGACCATCAGGTGCACCTCCATTGAACTAGTCTATTGTATGCCAAAGAAAGCCAAAGTCTTGTTGCCCCCACATACTTATGTAAGTTTTCCTGTGATAATCTAACTCTTGCAACAACATTTGTCGGACTTCGGCCCACCTATTTTCGTTTAGAAAAATACTGTGAGCAACGCACCGAACCCGGAAATTCCCATCACCCCGACATTATGTATACTTATTACGTATGGACGATAAATCTGTGGAATTGCCTCAATAAAACCATTGCTCACAGTATCTCCAACATATAATATGTGGCGTAGACTATCACCCGTGTAAGAACTATGTCTTGGAGGGTCTTGCCGCAAGTTTGGGACTTTCGTAGATCTTGAATTTGTACTTCTTCGGTGATCTACGATTGGTACTTCATTCAAGTCCGAAACTTTTGTAGCCTTGGACCTTTTGTCCTTTGTGCTCGAACGTCCACGGGTATTTTCCTGAACAACAGGTTGACGTGTGTCAACAGATTCAGGTTGGTATATCCCTCTTAACTTGTGCAATATATTCTTCTTGACAAACGACGTCGCTTTGCCAAAAACACTCTTGAATTGTCGCACGCCATTTTCAAACTCTATTGTATCATCATCATCATCACCATCATCATCATCATCATCATCATCATCATTATCAAGCACAATAGTACTGACAACGGGCCACGGTACAGACAGGGTTCTTGATGAGGCGAAAAATGATCCGTTTTTAGGGGGTCATTTAAGCCCGAATCCGAATTTATTTGATCAAATATTGCCCTAAATTGTTCCTTTTGTGATTTTAGGTGTTTGGAGAGTGAATTCTGGAAAAGAGGCTATTTTGGACGTTTTTGGAGCATAAAGTGAAGAAAACAACAAAGTACCAAATCCAAGCTGGAATTACAAGGTGACGGCGTCAAGAATTTACTCTTGACGGCGTCAGAAAGGATGAATATTTTACCGAAGGTTGTGAAGGCGTCAGATGAAGAGATGACGGCGTCAAAGTGACCAAGATTAATTTACCGAGGGTGGTGACGGCGTCACTTAGGCCGTCACGATTGGATCTAGGGCGTCCGAGGAAGTATATGGCGGCGAGTTAACGGCGTCAGATTTTACTCTTGACGCTGTCAGGACGATTTTCCTATATATAATTTTCTAGTTTTTTCATTAAAAAGAGAGAAGTTTTGGTGAAACCCTAAAGACGATTTTGGTGCCTCTTTTACAGGTTTTTCAAGGGTTCCAAACCCTTGAGACCTTGCATTGTAATTGAGATAAGTATACTCTTAATTCAATCAATATGTCTATGTGTTGGTTGTCTATCTTTTGTTCTTATCTTAATTCTACTATGCTAGGCTAAATTTCCTTTGTGTTTGCTTAGATCTAATGAAACCTAGATGTTGATTATGTGTTGATTACTTGTCTATTCTTGTTTTGAATGAATGATATTATATGTTAGGCTTAAGAAAACTGGCAGATCTCCAAATGGTAACATGCTTGAACGTCTTAAGAAACATGAACCGAGGCGTACTAGGTCTTTATTGGTTGTATTTAATGCATGAGCCACTGTTTACAATCCCTATAGTTGTGCTGGGTCATGGTGTAGGAGGAGATAAGAGCTCATAGAGTTGGGGAGTTATGTATGCCACTCCACGAATGGTATTAAGGAATACAACCCGTCATTCATACAAGTGTAACAAGTAATTAACATGTAAAAGATATCTAGGGAGTAATGAAGTCTAAGTAAACACAATTTCTCCAACCACTGCTCACAACCTTAGTTTAATATTAGTTTAATTTCATTTTCATTAGTTAATTAGTTATAAAGTAGTTTTTGGGTTAGTTGATTAGCAACTAATTCCGCCCACTCCTTCAAAACCCGAGATTTTACTTGCTTTCATAAAATATAAAAACACAAAAAATAATCATCTTCCATCTCTAGAACTATTAATTAGGCTTTCTAATCCTAGCGACACTATTCCTAAGCTGAACGATCAATCCCCCGGTACTTGTCACTATACTATACTACAACGATCAGGTACACTGCCTGGTGGGGGTTGTAAGCCTCGCGAGATCCCTCGAGAGGTAAAGCAAGGTGCGATTCCCACGCATCAAGTTTTTGGCGCCGCAGCCTGGGGAATAGTTATTGTCTAGGTTATGATTTCTTTTTATTAGGTCTACTTGCTAGATTCCTTTCTAGTAAGATTTTATTTTTATTTTTAGGTTTTCTTTAGTCTATCTTTTTCTTTGTGTGTTTGTTCGTAATTTCCATTGACTATTCCGTTCACCATTATGGAGTACGCGAATCCACCATACCACCAACCAAAAAGGCCATTCTACCCTATTGACATCTTGAATTTCAAACAATATCGAGATGAACCCATATATGATGCATGGACTCGTTTTAAAATTTTACTTCGAAAATTCCCTCATCATAGTTTCTCTTTATCATCCCTAACCGAAACCTTTTACTATCGTGTCAGCCAATGTGACCAAATGCGCATCGATGATTTTGCCGATGGGGGCCCTAGGGAATTAAATGATGAAGAAGCGTGGGATACCATAGAAAACTGTGCCCAATATTATTATAGAGTAGACAACCCAACAAACAACATCACAAATCAATCAAAAACAAGTTTGATGGAGCAAACAGGAAGTTTGTTGGGGGATGAATATACTCATGTTGAGATACCTAGTTGGATGGCACCTAATATCATAGTACAAAACAAACATATAGGTAATCTAGGTACAACGGAGGATGAGGTGGATAATCCAAGCCCACAAAGTACCCCACAAGTCCTACCATCATTTGAGGCACATACACCGCCCGTGACTTACCCGGAAGAAGTAGAAGAGACTATAGGAACCCCAATTGAGGTAGAACCCTTGGACCAAGCACCACCAGAGGATATAGGTTTGAACACTTGTAGTGATAACCTTACTCCTAGTTCTAGGGAAGTTCCTAGTTTTGATGAACCGGAGCCTCAACCAAAACCATTACCTAATCTTCCATCTTTGGATGAAGATTTAGGAATTGAAATAGGTCCCGATCCACCCATCAAACCATGTAGTCCGGGTAGTTTTACGTTGAAGGTAGTAGACCCCAAGCCTTGTAGAGAAGAAGCCAACATAGGAGTGGACCATGACCTTACATACTTACATCACCCATTCATGATTGATCGTAAGAAACATTATGGGTTTAAACCGGGTTTATTAGGTCAAAATAGATCCCCAACTAGGAATCTCTCGAAGTTGATAGAAAATGATCCCTTCTTAGGAGAAAACTTCAACTCACTCATTGACCAAAGTGAACTAGGTAAGGTTATGATGAAAGGAGCACACCCGTTTGAGCATATAATTCATCCACCACTCTTCTCTCACGTGGCATACTTTCACCCTAAGGGTGTGTATCGCTACTTTCACCCGCACTTAATCCTAAGTGTAGGGAAAACCTCACCTTTATCTGTGAAATAAGGGTAGAGTCAGGCTCGTGACTCGAACAAAAACAAGCGCTTCTTGGGAGGCAACCCATGTTTTGTGTGATTTTAATTGTTTGATTGTTATTTGCTTCCGTATACATGTTTTATTTTTATTGTTGGTTAATCATGTTTCTCAATTAAAATGTGAAATACTTTATTATGTTGTTTAGCCTAGTCTTAACTTCAACCTAAAAGTATTTTTGCAAAAGATAAGTGTAAGGGGAAACCCCAAATATGTTTTTTAAGAAACAAACCGATCATGATTCTCCACAATATTTAATGAACATGTATATTCGTATTTGTTAGTGTCAAATGCTTGTATTGAGTCATGATGTAGTTTTGCAGGATTTTCCAGGAAGTAGGACAAAGTTTTTCCAGAAATTTTCCGGAAACTTAACATAAAGATTTCTGCAGGTTCATTCTGACGGCGTCAGGCAATTGCTCTTGACGGCGTCAGGAGTCAAAAATCTGGAAATTTTACCAGTTTTGTTTTTCTAACGGAGTCTTATAAGTTTTTGTGAATTATTAAGTTTTATAATCTCCAGGAAATCTGCAAACTTCATTCCACAAGCATTATATCTTATTTTGTTTTCTAGGATTTAGTAACTTATATAGGATGCCGCCGATTTTACGCGAGGTTGCCTTGTCTACTTTTGTCAGGATTTACAGGTTATTTGAGACAAGAAGATGATTTATATTCTGGAAGGGAAGCTTTGATTGTTCGTTTTCTTGGAGGAAGATTTAACCTGGCCAACCTAAAATCCATACCGAGCGAATCAGGGGAGTATTTGAATTCATTCTCTTTACTTTTAACTTTTACATTCTTTACTTGAACATTGGGGACAATGTTCATCTTAAGTGTAAGGGGAGGGTAAAAAGATGATACCTTACATATGCACTTTCGCTTGAGTTTGTTTTGTTTGATAGTAGATGAGTAATAAAACTATGAGAAATACTTGTTAGTGCAATTTTAGCGCCAAATTTAAAATTTTTTACAACATTTAGGAGTGAAACTCTAGCCATAGCAAGCGTCTCATGGATAGGAGGTTGTATGACTAGCACATAACCGTATATTCAGAAAAATTTTCCACCCAAAAATGTGAGGTTCGCCTTTAGTTTTGATAGGAAAAGCATTTATTATTGGTGCTTATGAGTGTACCGGTAGCATTTAGATTCTAGAACTTGCGTTAGTAATGCATCCCGAGACCGCTAGTGAGACTACATTCGTGTAGTAGGATTTACTACATGATAAGAGGCATTAGGATCACCCTTGTGTTAAACCCGTATTACGATTACTTGACCATTTAAGTCATATTACTTGGCTAGTTAAGTCAACTAATTTTTCCCACACCCTTAGCGTTGTACTCATTTTTAGTACACGATACCCCTAGTACACCCCTCCGAGCCTATCTTTTCGTTTCTAACTTTAAGCAGTTTACTTAAAGGAAGAATTTGTTACACCCCACTTAGATGTACACCCAAATCGCCTTAGCCTTCCGTGTATGCGCTCATTTTTAGTGCATTATTGTTATTTGTTAAACCCTAAGTTAACTTTCTAATTGATTACATGGTTGCTAAGTCGAGTCATATCCTTGTACATATTGTTTTGGGACGATTGGGACTCATGGGTAAGTACTTATTTTATGAAGTAATGGGGAAGAACAACACTTATTACCCCCATATGTACGTTAATCTTAAAAGTGCTCCAAGTGTTTTGATTTTCTTAATTCGAGTCATTAGAATAGTTTAATGTAAAGTATGTAAAGATTCAAGTGTAAGGGGAATTCTCAACCCCTATGATGTATTATTTTGGATGGTAGGGTAAGAGTGTATGAAAAAAAAAAAAAAAAAATCGAAAAAATCAAGAAAAAGAAAAAAAAAATAGAAAAGAAAGAGAGAAAAAACATACGGACTACCATCCCGTTTTCATTCTATGTTCATTTTATGTTTTTAGTTATTTTTCATTTATTAGCTTAAGTCGAGTCTAGTCTTGGCTTAGCAACGCCATCTTGTACATGTAATTAACTAAGATTGTTAACTCGCCACCAGTAAAATCCCCTTTATCCAACAAAACCGTGTAATTCATATCCCTACACCTAACATTATAACCCTTTAAAAAGACCTCTTTGATAGTTTATCCTATGTGCTTACGCCATGTGGTGGAGGTTTGATCCTTTCCCAAGCCTATGGTAATCTATTTTGCTATGACAGGTAGTGAGAGATATCTTCCATTTCCATAATGTTATATTACTTTATTACACCCGAGAGATGTGAGTATCTAAACACTATTTGTGAGGTGCTTGTGTATGACCTCCGTGCTTGTCTATTGGTCTTTAGTGGAACGATTATATGTTGTAATTACTTTTATATTAGTGTTAAATGACCCCTAACTTGTCTTTTGAGTAGAATAAAAGCGCATTTGCTTGAGGACAAGCAAATCTCAAGTGTAAGGGTATATGATGAGGCGAAAAATGATCCGTTTTTAGGGGGTCATTTAAGCCCGAATCCGAATTTATTTGATCAAATATTGCCCTAAATCGTTCCTTTTGTGATTTTAGGTGTTTGGAGAGTGAATTCTGGAAAATAGGCTATTTTGGACGTTTTTGGAGCATAAAGTGAAGAAAACAACAAAGTACCAAATCCAAGCTGGAATTACAAGGTGACGGCGTCAAGAATTTACTCTTGACGGCGTCAGAAAGGATGAATATTTTACCGAAGGTTGTGAAGGCGTCAGATGAAGAGATGACGGCGTCAAAGTGACCAAGATTAATTTACCGAGGGTGGTGACGGCGTCACTTAGGCCGTCACGATTGGATCTAGGGCGTCCGAGGAAGTATATGGCGGCGAGTTGACGGCGTCAGATTTTACTCTTGACGCCGTCAGGACGATTTTCCTATATATAATTTTCTAGTTTTTTCATTAAAAAGAGAGAAGTTTTGGTGAAACCCTAAAGACGATTTTGGTGCCTCTTTTACAGGTTTTTCAAGGGTTCCAAACCCTTGAGACCTTGCATTGTAATTGAGATAAGTATACTCTTAATTCAATCAATATGTCTATGTGTTGGTTGTCTATCTTTTGTTCTTATCTTAATTCTACTATGCTAGGCTAAATTTCCTTTGTGTTTGCTTAGATCTAATGAAACCTAGATGTTGATTATGTGTTGATTACTTGTCTATTCTTGTTTTGAATGAATGATATTATATGTTAGGCTTAAGAAAATTGGCAGATCTCCAAATGGTAACATGCTTGAACGTCTTAAGAAACATGAACCGAGGCGTACTAGGTCTTTATTGGTTGTATTTAATGCATGAGCCACTGTTTACAATCCCTATAGTTGTGCTGGGTCATGGTGTAGGAGGAGATAAGAGCTCATAGAGTTGGGGAGTTATGTATGCCACTCCACGAATGGTATTAAGGAATACAACCCGTCATTCATACAAGTGTAACAAGTAATTAACATGTAAAAGATATCTAGGGAGTAATGAAGTCTAAGTAAACACAATTTCTCCAACCACTGCTCACAACCTTAGTTTAATATTAGTTTAATTTCATTTTCATTAGTTAATTAGTTATAAAGTAGTTTTTGGGTTAGTTGATTAGCAACTAATTCCGCCCACTCCTTCAAAACCCGAGATTTTACTTGCTTTCATAAAATATAAAAACACAAAAAATAATCATCTTCCATCTCTAGAACTATTAATTAGGCTTTCTAATCCTAGCGACACTATTCCTAAGCTGAACGATCAATCCCCCGGTACTTGTCACTATACTATACTACAACGATCAGGTACACTGCCTGGTGGGGGTTGTAAGCCTCGCGAGATCCCTCGAGAGGTAAAGCAAGGTGCAATTCCCACGCATCAGTTCTCCAAAATATATCAAGGCTATCCAATGGAATGGGCACACCTGCATTATTAAAAATGACTTATGTAAAACCATTTCGTGAAAGCATTCCGTGAAAGCATTCATTAAAATTGACTTTAATATACTTACCATTAATTCGACACCAAGTCATTTGACAAAAGCACGGTAGTCCATAAATTGATCGCAACTGATGGCTACAATCTTCTGCGGCGATCTTCGTTTGAAGGAGTTCTTTGTGCATGAGTATAAAAGCATATTTGGAAATGTTATACCACAACTCTGAAAATATTGGTATATCACATTTATTTATTTTCTCATTTATGCTTCTATTAAAACTCTCTTGTATCGCGCTCTTTTGGGAAGTAAGAATATTATCAATCGAAATCAACAACATGTTTAAGTTGGACTGTGTGCCACCCAAATATAATTTCAACAACGCGTGCTGAGCCTCTACTCTACACGTTGTTGTCTGGCCGTAGCTGCGATATTCATCGGTAACACACGAGACAAACATGTTCCCGTAATCTCGCAGCCAGTTATCCAGATACCGAGCAATATCTGAAAAAACGATGAATTAATACAAGGTCAATCGGGTGCATATTTGTTAAATAATAAATACACTGAATTAATAATTAAGTACCTGGTTTGTTGACCAATTTTTGTTGTAGGCATCGATAATGTTGCTCGAATAAAGCGCGTGTTTGAGCTTTAACCATCCAATCCCATGTGTGTTTGATGGACTTGTACTCCTCTAACGACCCACATTTACCTCTGCAATGCTGAAGTATATTTTGGAAAATATGCCATCGACATAGTACTTTGTGAGCATGCGGGAATTCTGCTCTGCATGCCCCAACCAAGGCTAAATCCCTGTCGGTGACGATAACACGTGGATAGTATCTTTCGTCTATCACCATCTTTACACGTTGCAATACCCATTCAAAATTAGGCCCTTTTTCACTGTTTAAAAAGCTAAACGCCATCGAAAATGTTTTATTTGTTGATGTTACTCTGACAATTTCCAAAAATGGCAATTTAAACAGCGTGGTATTGTACGTGGAGTCTATTAGCATGATTTCAGGGAATGTACACCATAAAGCGTACGACGTAGGGTGAACAAAAAATAGTTCCTCAAGCTCATTATTGTCATTTACCCTATCATAATATGTGTACCCTGATTGCGTCAAATGTGTGTAAAGTACTTGAATTGGAGTTAGATTACCTATTTTGGCTCTCCGGATCTTAACTTGTGCGTTATATATAGCTCTAACGCTAGACACGTTATCCGGATTACGACCCTGTATTGTCGCGAGTATTTTACGTGGTTTTACGATATACTCTGTCAATTCTTTAACCAACTCGAACTCATCATCATTTAATCGCATTGCATATGGCACACCATGCACCGACTCTAACATACGATGATTATGACTATCATCCTTCACTTTCAAAATCCAATATGATCTTCTTTTAAGATATTTCGCCACCAATTTGAATGGACAACCGGTTTTAGAGGTACTGGTATTCCGTTTTCCAGTACCTTCGGGTTCATAAATCCCACCCTTTGTACACCCATAATTGATTTCGTTCATAATACCGTTTTCTAATTTAGTTCTTCTTTTAACAATGACAAAACCGAGTTCCCGAGCTATGTTTTGCACCCAATCCGTTAATTGCTCGTGAGAACCGAACCCCTGAAAAAACATTACGAATTTACGTTTTTCTTTAATACTAACAATTTTTTTACAAAACTACTACAATACTTTTATTGTAATTAATACTTTTACAAATGCGTATGGTGACCTTTTTTTTTGAAACTAACTTTTTTGTATAACAAAATGTTTTTTTTATATAACAAAATATTTTTTTTATCACAATTTTTTTTAGATCTAAAATTTTTGTATAACAAAATGTTTTTTTTATAACAAAATACTTTTTTTTATTCACATTTTTTTTACAACTAACTTTTTTGTATAAAAAATGTTTTTTTTAACAAAATACATTTTTTTACAACAAATTTTATAAAATTAACAAAATACTTTTTTTTATAACAAATTTTATAAAATTAACAAAATACTTTTTTTTAACAAATTTTACAACTAACTTTTTATAATAAATATAAAAAAAAGAAAAGAAAAAAGTAATAAAAACGCGGGGTGGACAGCTGTCTCACACCCACACTGGTACTATTATCACCACAGCTGTCTCACACACACCACACACTCACAAACTCTCTCTCTCTCTCTCTCTCTAAGTTATCTGCTCTCTTTTCTCTCTCTATTTTTAGATCTAAAAACATTTTTAGATCTAAAATCACTAATATTGTGATGTTGTTGGTGATTTGTGAGAGAGTTTATGAGTGTGTGGTGATGTTGTTGGTGATCTGTGTTGGGGGTTTCTAAAAATTGGGGGTTATTCAAAAATTAGGGTTTCGTAAAAGTAATTTAGGGGTTTTCTGTGGTGGTGGTTCTGTGGTGCTTAATTGTGTGTTCTTATGTGATTTTCTCATTCTGTGATAGATCTTAATTTTTATTCAAAAATTAGGGTTTCAAAAATATTTGAGGGTTTTTTTCAATCTGTTTTGATTTACTTCATATAAAGTGTGTTAATTGAAAGATGTATATGCTAATTTATCAGATCTAGATTTTTTTTAAAAAACCCTAATTTTTTGAAATTTAGGGTTTCGTGGTGGCTGGTTCTGTGGTGCTTAATTGTGTGTTCTTATGTGATTTTCTCATTCTGTGATAGATCTTAATTTTTATTCAAAAATTAGGGTTTCAAAAATATTTGGGGGTTTTTCTATCTGTTTTGGTTTACTTCATATAAAGTGTGTTAATTGAAAGATGTATATGTTAATTTATCAGATCTAGATTTTTTTTTAAAAACCCTAATTTTTTGAAATTTAGGGTTTCGTGGTGGCTGGTTCTGTGGTGCTAGTTCTGTGGGGCTTAATTGTGTGTTCTTATCTAGATTGGTGGTTCTTAATGGTGGTTCTGTGATAGATCTTAATTTATCTAGATTGGTGGTGCTTAATTGTGTATTCTTATCTAGATTGGTGGTTTTTAATGGTGGTTCTTAGTGGTGGTTCTGTGATAGATTGGTGGTGCTTAATTGTGTGTTCTTATCTAGATTGGTGGTTCTTAATGGTGGTTCTTAGTGGTGGTTCTGTGGTGCTTAATTGTGTGTTCTTATCTAGATTGGTGCTTAATTGGTGGTTTTGTGATAGATCTTAATTTATCATATCTAGATTTTTTTTAAGAAACCCTAATAGTGCTGGTTCTTATGTGATTTGTGTGTGAGACAGCTGTGGTGATAATAGTGTTGGTTTTGTGGTGCTGGTTCTTATGTGATTCTGTGGTGCTGGTTCTTATGGTTCTGTGGCTGTGGGTAGGTTAACACCTTGATCTGCCACCTTTGAGTGGTATGAATACCTGCTCTGCAGCTCTGGTCTACCCCCAGTCCACAGGCTCTAGTTATAAGCATAATTTTGTGATGAAACTGCTTAAGTAGTTTGTGATGAAACTTGATAAGCAGTTTGTTGTTTTAAAAGCATATTTGAAACTTGGTTTTTTTTATAAAAAATACCGAGATACGGCAATGATGATTTAAAAAAAATGATTTTGGTGTGGCATTTCCAAATGGACGACAATAAAAACTTTGCAACATTTGATGTTGCAGCCATATATCATAAGACTTTCTTATGTCAAACTGCTTACAATATGAACCAATTGTTATCTTGATGTAATATTGAAAAAGCGTAAAGCTTAGTAGTACCTCTTATGTGTAAAATCGTGAACTAGACATTTCGGCAGCCTTGTTACAATGTTGTTGCCTTTTTTGTGCTACTATGCCCTAACCCTTGTTACAATATTGTTGCCTTTTATGATGCTCTGCTTCTTTGTAAGACTTTGGTTGCTCAGAATTGGTTACCTTGTTGTGATACTCTGCTTCTTTGTGAGACTTGTGTAGCTCAGAATTGGTTACCTTGTGATGATTCTCTGTTTCTTTGGTTGGTGGTTATGTGGTATAGTGTTTCTTGATATGGTTGGTTGTAGTGTTTGTTGCAATGCTTGTAGTGTTTGCTGTAATGGTTGTGTTTGTTGTGATACTGCTTTGTTGATTAAGCTTTGTTTATAATCTACCAAAGCTGCAAATTGTGGAATCTTACTGTTGAGCTTTGCAGTTTGTGGAATCCTTACTGTTTGGGCTTGTGACATGCCCGTTTTGACAGCCTTGTTGTGTTGTGATACCGCTTTCTAGTGATACTTGAGTGTGGAATCTGCTGTTGAGCTGTTGAGCTTTGCAGTTTGTGGAATCCTTACTGTTGAGCTTGTGACATTCCTGTTTTGACAGCCCTTGTTGTGTTGTGATATTGCTTTCTAGTGATATTGTGGAATCTGCTGTTGAGCTGTTAAAAAAATGGTTTTTAAAACCAAGGCGATGACGAATGGTTTTTAAAACCGAATGGATGGCGGAGTGATATTTTTATCACTTTCGCAACCTTCAATCCGAGCAATCTAAAAATCTGAGCCTATAAGGCGATGACGAATTTAACATTTCATCCGAGCCTGCAGTTGTGTTTTGTATTGTCTTTGTGTAAACCTGCAGTTGTGTAATGTTTGCACTTTGGACTTGATCACTTTGTTGTGGTTTCTTGTTTGCACTTTGGACCAAAAAAATAAAAACTGCACTTGTGCTTTGAAAAAATAAAAATAGGACTTGGCGATGACGAATTTAACAATGATCCGAGCCTGCAGTTGTATTTGTGTTTTGTTTGCACTTTGGACTTGATTATTTTGGACCAAAATAATGCACTTTTGTGCTTTGACAAAAAAAATAAGACTTGACCAAAAATGCACTTTTGTGCTTTGACAAAGACTTGGACAACAAAAAAAATAAAAAAGAAAAAAGGAAGGACAAAAGCTGTAACAGGTGGGCCCCACTAGGAAGGGTTTGCAGCCTAGTGGGAGTAGACCCCGTGGGGTTAACAGCACCCTAATATTAATCTTAGTTAATATGTATCAATGTAATGATTCTTTTGGGTCAAATGAAGTAAATTGATCATTCATTATACGTTACAAAGTCTTTAGTAGGGAATCAAATTCACGTGAAGGATAGTACAAGGCCACACTGTGTCATAAATGAATAAAGTCTCAGCATCTTTTCAAGGAAATGATTCCATAACACATGTTCATGGTCTTTTAGCCTTGAAGTATGTTGTTTAACACTAAAATAATCACATGCTCCTTCAACTTCAACTTGAAGCTAGAGGGATGCTTCCTGTTTGTTATTTAAAAAAATAAAATGAAATAAAATAAAATAAATACATGTTACATAAGTTATAGCATTACTGGGTTAATATAATCACTATCCATATTTTAACTTGTTATTATCGTAGCAACTTTACATTTTACAACTTACTTTATCAGTTGTTATAAACCAAAGAAATTGAGTAGACCATTTTTGCAATTTTTTCTTTGAGTTTGGTTACAAAATAACAACAAATTATTTTTATAGTATGTGTCCTATACTCCTATTTTGGTACATGAAGCACAAATTGTCTCATTAAAAAGTGTGTCGCTATTTTAGTGTGTTTCAACATGTTTTGTTGACATGTTATATCACAAAATGTGATATGTGTCAGCTATTTTTTATGCGACAACTAACAAAAATTGCATAATGAAACACTTAAAAATTTTAATATTTAGTGAGACATTTTCCAATTCACGTACAAGAACGGGTGTTTAGAATATAATTTTTACGCGACAACTAACAAAAATTGCATATTGAAGCACTTATAAATTTCAACATTTAGTGAGACATTTTTTAGATGACGTACATAAACGGAGAACTAGAATAATTCCGTTGCTATTTTATATATGACTTAAACCTTTCCTTTTTTTTCTTTTTTTCCTAATTACAAAGCTTTTTTTTTTTGCAATCTAGAAGCTAAGTACATTTCATGGCTATTTGATTTCTTAGCAAAGATTTAGGTTTAAGTAAACAAGAATATATATACATGCATGTCTCATTAAAACTCATATTTTTTGCTTAAGAAAGAAGGTATCAATGTCTGATTGCAAAGAGACAATCCCTACAATAGGCTAGTTAATGCTATACCGTTATAAAATCATACGCATCACATCATAGCCTTTTGGTCAAACCGTGCAACCCGTGAAGCACACCGTACAACCCTCCGATGCGTCCAATCATTGCAAACCCTCCCTATGGGAGGGTCAATATATCATCAGCCGTAGAGTATTAAAAGTTCTATTGTAATGTAAGTCAACAGAGCATTTTAATGTTTCATTTGTCAACTATTGTAAAAGATATTCTCAATGCATTCCAACAAACAGTTAAACCAAAAACCAAATCAAAAATTGATACGAGCTCAGCACATGGCTAACGATGGCTGGTATGTTGGTTAATTTGTGTTAACAAGTTCCCAGATTAGGGTTAAGATAATCAATAAGGTACCGGATATTCACTTGAAATCGTGATATCACTTTCCAATAGAAACTATTCGACCCTATGTCTGGGTTACACGAATATCTCTATGGGATAAGACCAAGTGATGTTCTTGTTTTAGGCACAAATCAAGAACAGAATCGTATTCAAGTGTTTAGGGTTTGTGTTGATAATCGTATACATGCAGAATGTTATGACCTCTATTTATAATAGAGAATACTCAAACCCTAGCCCATGGAATTATGTATAATTAACGGCCCATTAATTATAACATAATACTTTCCATAATAGTAGGAATCAATGGTTATCAGTGGAAACAATAACACTAGCAGTGGTAATGTTAACACATCAGTGGAAACAATAACACTAGCAGTGGAAACTAGCAGCAGAATCCACTGTCAGTAGAATCACACTATCAGCAGAAACAGATTCATACTATCAGCAGAATCAATACATAACCACTATTGAGTCAGGGGATTCAGTGACCAAATGGGTGTACACTCCGTACCTCCAAACCCATTACCAGGTGTGAATTAATCCCTCAAGTGCACTAAATTTTCCAACATGGTATGAAGCCATAAGTGCGGGTGTGTTTGTGTCCGTAAACACGATTATCAGAAGTTAGTTTGTAGATAATTAATTAGGGGGTTGGCATCACATGAATGAAGGCACGACACGGGAAGGATCATTCGCGGGAACACTGCCGCCGTGTGCTCGGTACCGCAAATGATGGATCATTTGTATGAAAGTTTCATTCACGGGATGAGCCATCTTTTCGAATGTTGGAGGAGCAGTTTTGACCGTTGGAAACAAAAATAGCGAGTGAAGGGTGAATGACCTATTGCCAACAAAAATAAGGATGAATGATGAAAAAAGTGGGTGAATGATGTGCCATAAAGGGATTGTTGGGAGTGAATGATAGGAGAGAGGGTGAATGACCCATTGCCAACCCCCTTAGCAAGGCTATGGAGAGCATAAAAAGACACTCCTTCCGATGGTGGTACTTGGGACTTGGGAGGGATACCTGAGGGTCGCTCCATCGTAAGAAGATTTTGAGTGGCATTGATCCGTAGCGATCTTCAAGTAATTCGAAAGAGAAAATAAAGGGATGTGGGTTGAAAGTTTAAATAAGAAGAGATATTTCTTTTTAATTCCCTGCATGATAACTTTGACTCATAGCTCATCTTTTTAGTTTCTTTATAAATATATGAATACAAGAAAAACAAAGGGCATACATCATTAGCAACGTAGCATTGTAAACAGTGTGTTGTTTTGAGAGAGATTCAATACAAAACAAGTTCCTCCAAAATCCTTTTCATTATTATCACAGTATTCATTCTTTTGTTTAGTACTTATAACATCTTTTCAAAGACGTTGTGATCAAATTCTTTGAACGGATCAGGCATAACCTTGATACTCGTGTTTCCGAGGGTGAGGTGTATGCCTCTTTGAGTCTTGTCACAAACTCAAAATGACTTGTGACCATGGACGAAACTTTTAAGGGGCAGGGGAGGGCCCCGGCCCCCCCAAAATTTGCGACACCTAGTGTTAAATATTATAGGTTTTAGGAGTAATTTATTTGAGGTTACAAACAAATTTCCGATTCGGCCTTTCCAAAATAAATTCGGCCCCTCCAAAAAAAATGTTCAAGTTCCGTCTATGTTTGTGACTAGGGTATTTGCTTCTTTGTGAGAGTGTTATCCCGTCTAAAAAAATAGTTGATGTATGTTCAAGTCCTTTTGTTGTGCTCTCACGTAGGTTGAAAAGTGGATTACTCTATACACGACATTGCACTATGTAGACCTCGATCATTTCAAAAAATGCCTCAACCTTTATCGTTTTCACATATATTCGATCACATACTATATGTATGTTCATCGGACAAGATTAATCGAGATTATTATAACTGCGTTATTTTTTGAAATTAACGTGGATGGATGAATGCTTAAGGTGGTATTTGAGCTTTGTTTTGGCGGCTTATGGTTTATGACGAATAAGCTCATAAGCATCGGTTAAATGTTGTAATAGACTTATACCAAAAGGTCAGTAAATAGGCTTTTAAAGTTAGTATAACCTTATAATTAAAGAGAAAAGAAAAAGAAAAAGAAAAAGAAAAAACTAATCAAACGCGCTTTATACATGGTCATGTTATATAAGGTCATGAGCTCAAATTTATAAGTTTATCATAATACTAATATGAGATACTTATATTATACTAGTATAAGCTAACAAGTCCTTAATAAAACAGAATCACTTAAAGTTATCATTTCAATGCATATTTTGTGAAAGTAATTGCTGTTATAACTGAAGATGTAACTATAGATAGAGTGAAGGCTAAGAAAAAAAGAGATTATCTTTTATAAGCTACATAAAAGAATGTTTGATTATAAGATATTATGCTATATTATTTTTCTAAAAATTCTGATAAGTTTTGTGTGCAAACAAAACTTACATTTTAAATGACTTATTTATTTTACAAAACAAACATAACTTTCTTGTGTGTCAACCATTTTCCTCCATCAAATGTCACTAAGACATTTTCTTAAACTTAAAATAAGCAATACATTAATAAAGTATATTGTACAAACCATTCAAACACAAAAACAACAATTTAAGAAATACAAAATAAAGATAAATATACAACACTATAATTAATGTTAGCCTAAATATAACCACTTACTCAAATATATAATTAATATACCACAAGTTACAAACCAAACAAGCTACTAACGTGGTCATCATAAACCAGACACTTAAATTCGATTGAAAAGAATCGTACATGTCAAAGTTCGAGAAATTTCAGATGGTTTATAAGTTATGAAAATGTACAGCTTTTGAATACCGTAATTCATGTTTTGTTAAGCAATGTTATACTACTAGATCTATATTTACACGTTATATAATATTGTAACGAATATCATACAATATTTATTGACTAACAAGTACCTTTCGCCGCCAATTATCACAACTTCGTAATAATACTAACTACCATTTTCATATATCCATTTCATCGCGATACACGGGGTACTATATCATATTTATATGAGATAGTGTGCGATAACGTGTCGGCTCGCAATGTCGAGTCGGAAACCCATGATTACCAAAAAAAAAAAAAAAAAAAAAAAAAAAAAAATCATTCTCTAAAAATTCTCGTCATGCATAACGTTATTATCACGAAAAATACATAATCATATAATATTTCGGCAAAAGTTTTAATTATAGAATACTCACCATTGCAACGCGCAATTACGCCGCTAGTATATACTCCATCCGTCTCAAAATTATTGTGAGGAGACAAAAACCACAAAGTTTTATAAGTTGGGTCAACTTAATTTCCAACCACTTAACTAGAATATCCCCCCACTAAAATATGGACTATTATTTTAAGACGAATGGAGTAGTAAAAGATGAGTTAAAATTAGAGTTTTTCAATTGAGCTTTGCTACATCCTCCTATTTCATCCTACAAATCCTCCTACACACAACAATATTATATAGTTTTTTCCCACTAATTTTCTCTCTGCATCCAAACCGTCAGTTTTGGCAAGTGTTAGCATCCTGAGAGTAGGCACATTTGTAAGAGGCTTTTCTAGGAATGTTTAGGGTGCGTTTAGTTGGAGAAAAAAATTCTCTTGTTTTCTCTCTAGTTTTGTAAAAATTTGAACGGGAAATATATCTCCGCAAAACACTTTAAAACATAGAAAACGCGTTTAGTTGATGTTTGTATTTTCTATTTTGAAGAAGGAGAATGGGTTATGAAGGAAAACAATTAAAATTTGTTTTGTAATTTTCCTTGTTAAGTTAGAAAATAGGGGATTTTGTGTTTTGCAAAACATTTTGTTGGAAAACATTAATTTGAACGCGATCCCTATTTTCCTTGTTTTCCACAAAAACATTTTGTAAAAAATAAAGTGTTTTCCCCCGGCTAAACGTATCCTTACCATTTCTCTTTCCAATTCGATATTCACAATTACTATATATATAATTTAGCGTAAAAAACGACTCCTCATTTTGCCTTTCATGACGTCAATTTTACATCATCAAAGCCCAACAGTTAATGATAGATAGCCTGGCCCAAACCGTTAGCCCCCCCCCCCCCCCCCCCCCCTTTTTTTTTTTTTTTTTTTTTTTTTTTTTTTCTCTTTTTACCTAGGTCTACGCGAATTGCAAGAGGTATCCTCACCTCTCAGCCTTTGCCAAAATTTTCTTCGTGGTTGTTGTAAGCACACCTATTAGATTATATAACTACTTTATATCTTTGGTCATGAACAGAATATCGTTACAAAATATTAAACAAACTTGAATCACATGATGTTAAATCCATATCAACACAGATATTCCAAAAAAAAAAAAAAAGGTATTATTCGTGCCATGTTCGTTGCCAAACCCGTTTAACACGCTCTTTTCGTGTGCATTGCTTTTGCATACTATACCATTGTACATAAACACTCCGCCAAGACGTGCGGGTAATGCATTTTCAAGCCCTCCTATCATTTGCTCGATGGCTCGTGTTGGTGCAACAGTTAACAACCCTGAAGCACCATTGATATTGAACAAAATAATGAACCTTGTTAGAAAAATACATAAGCTTTCACTGATGCAATGACTCAACGACATGAAACAACGTCTCGCCGCAACGCGACGGTTCGTCACCCTTACTTAAATGTACAAGTTGAAAGCGTGTTGTACAATCACTTGATTTAAACTTACCATTTAAGGACAAAAAAAGAATTTGTTAAAAAAAAGAAAAAAATAAATAAAGGACAAAAATGGAATCTATAGACTTTAACTACTAGCCCATTTAAATTCAAAAAATGGCGCAACTCTCAAAACACAGACACACTCATTTACATAAACAAATCACACCATTGAAGAAAACCAAGCAAAACCCACTATCCTCCCACATGATCATCATCTTCATCACTCCCGATAACACGTCAACCACATGTACACTACGCTTCATCTCTTATACCTTTTACAAACAGTACCCCGAGGTAAACGATGACAAATTCTTCAACAAAACCCCACAAAAAAAGTTTAATCCCCCAAAAACATATCTCCCCAAATGCCGATACACACACTAAAAACACCTCCACTGTGTGTTTTCTTCTTGTTACTATCAACAATTCTTGTTAACGCAGCAAACGATGAAAATCTAGTACTTCTTTCATGGGTTACTTCCAACAGACAAAACCCACCAAAACCCATTTTTTCAAACTGGAAATTAACCGATCAAAACCCATGTAATTGGTCTTTTATCACATGTTCTTCACAAAACTATGTGACCAAGATCATTATAAAATCAGTTGAATTAGCCTTACCTTTTCCTAAGAATCTTTCATCACTTAAGTACCTAGATACCCTTTTAATTTCAGACGTTAATATGACTGGAATCATTCCAAATGACATTGGAAACTGTAATGCATTGCAAATGTTGGATGTGAGTTCCAATGGTCTTGTTGGGGAGATTCCGAAATCTATTGGTAAGCTTTCGAGTTTACGCGATTTAGTTTTGAGTTCGAATAAGTTAAGTGGTGTGATCCCGGTAGAAATAGGGGGTTTGGTTAGTTTAAGGAGCCTTGTTTTGTTTGATAATTATTTAAGTGGGAGTGTTCCTAATGAGATAGGGAAACTTGAGAGTTTAGAAGTTGTTAGGCTTGGCGGGAATAAAGATTTGTCTGGTAGGATTCCAAGTGAGTTAGGTAACTGTCGGAATTTGACGGTTTTAGGACTAGCGGTTACGAAGATATCGGGTGAGTTGCCGAAGGAAATAGGTAGCTTAAGTAAGTTGCAAACGTTGTCGGTTTATACTACATTGTTAACGGGTGAGATACCGAAGGAAATAGGTAAATGTAGTGAACTAGTTGACTTGTATTTGTATGAAAATGATATTTATGGTTCGCTTCCTGTTGAGCTAGGTAACTTGCGTAATTTGGAAAAAATGTTACTATGGCAGAATAATATTTCGGGGTCTATACCGTTGGAGATTGGTAACTGTAAAAGTTTGACGATTATTGATTTGTCGTTAAATTTGTTATCTGGCGTGATTCCTGTGTCATTTGGGAATTTGGTTAACCTTGAAGAGTTGATGTTGAGTAATAATAATTTATCGGGGTCAATCCCGCCTGTTCTGTCGAACTGTAGTCGGTTACTACAGTTACAGGTGGATAGGAATGGGTTGTCGGGTTTTATTCCGGATGAGTTAGGGATGTTAAGGGAGTTGTCGGTGTTCTTTGCGTGGCAGAATAAGCTTGAAGGGAGTATACCTGAAACAGTGTCCGGTATGACGAGTTTGCAGTCTCTTGATTTGTCGCATAATCTGCTTACGGGTAGTTTACCGTCAGGTTTGTTTAACTTGAAGAACTTAACGAAGCTTCTGTTGATTTCGAATGGGATTTCTGGTTCGATTCCGTCTTCTATAGGGAATTGTAGCTCACTCATTAGATTAAGGTTGGTAAATAATGAAATTACGGGACAGATTCCCAAAGAAATCGGGTATCTTGAAGATTTGGATTTTCTTGACATGTCTAATAATCGTCTCACAGGAGTAATCCCAGATGAGATTGGGAATTGCACGCGTCTTCAAATGGTGAATCTTAGTAATAACACTCTTTCGGGCACTTTACCGAGCTCATTAGCTTCTCTAACTGACCTTCAAGCTTTAGATGTTTCAAGCAATAACTTTACGGGTCAACTTCCTGATAGTTTTGGTCAGTTGGTGTTCATCAACCGACTTTCGGTTAGTAGAAATGCATTGTCGGGGTCAATTCCTACAACGCTTGGTCGGTGTTCGAATCTACAGTTTCTTGATCTTAGTGGTAATCAGTTATCAGGTAACATTCCCCTTGAGCTTTTTAGCTTAGTTTCGTTAGATATTGCCTTAAATTTAAGTTGGAACAACTTAAACGGAAAAATCCCACCAGAAATCTCTGCATTAAATAAGCTTTCAGCTTTAGACGTTTCACACAACATGCTCACGGGAGACTTGATGGCACTTTCTGGGCTTGTAAATCTTGTATCGTTAAATGTTTCCTACAATAACTTCACGGGGTTTTTGCCCGACAGCAAGCTATTCCGACAGTTATCAATCCAAGAATTGGATGGTAACAAAGGGTTATGCCCTTTGGGTCTCAAGTCGTGTTTCCTTGGTCAATCTGGTGGATCGAGAATGTCGAGCAAACGAGGTTTTGGGCAGTCGAAGAAGCTAGAAATTGCTATTGCGGTGTTAGCAATAGTAGCAGTAGCATTAGTAATTCTAGGAGCAATAGCCGTTTACCGTGTCCCGAAAGCTAAACCTCAGGACACTGATTCCGAAACTGGAAACTGGAGTTCATCAAATTGGAAATTCACACCATTTCAAAAGCTTAGTTTCACAGTCGAGCAAATCTTAAGAAGTCTGGTCGAAACCAACGTGATCGGAAAAGGCTGTTCGGGAGTCGTTTATCGTGCAAATCTCGACCATGGTGAAGTGATTGCGGTTAAGAAACTATGGCCCACGACAATGGCAGCAGCATATTGTCAAAACGATGGTGCACCCTCAAGCACGGTTCGTGACTCTTTCTCGACGGAAGTCAAAACTCTCGGTTTAATACGTCACAAAAATATAGTTCGGTTTCTGGGTTGTTGTTGGAACAGAAACACAAGACTACTTATGTATGATTACATGCCTAACGGAAGTTTAGGGAGTGTTCTTCATGAAAATAATGGGTGTTGTTTGGAATGGAATTTAAGGTATCAAATAATACTGGGTTCGGCTCAAGGTTTGGCATATTTGCATCATGATTGTAAGCCTCCGATTGTGCATCGAGACATTAAGGCGAATAATATTCTTATCGGGCTTGATTTTGAACCTTATATTGCTGACTTTGGCCTTGCGAAACTTGTCGATGATCGAGATTTTGCTCGATCTTCAAGCACAGTTGCTGGTTCGTTTGGTTACATCGCGCCAGGTTACTCTCGTTTAATTTGAATTTTAAAGTAATTTATATGAATCGTCAATGTGGTTTGTTGATTAATACGAAAATTATCTGCTGTCGATACTATTTGGCTATTTGCATAAATGGACTGGCCACCTAATCTTTTCCATCAAAATCAGCGCTTATCTTTAATTGTGTTGTAACTAATATTTATTGTAATATGCAGAGATCGGCTACATGATGAAAGTAACAGAAAAGAGCGATGTATACAGCTTTGGTGTGGTTATGCTTGAAGTACTAACCGGAAAGCAACCAATTGACCCCACAATAGAAGACGGGCTGCACATTGTGGACTGGGTCAGAAGTAAACGAGGTGCGGTTGAAGTACTTGACAGGAGCTTACAGGCTCGGCCGGACCCTGAGATCGAGGAAATGATGCAAACGTTAGGTGTGGCTTTGCTTTGTGTCGCCCCATCCCCTGATGATCGGCCTTCAATGAAAGACGTTGAAGCAATGTTGAAGGAGATACGGCTCGATAGAGAGGAGGGTTTAAAACCTGAGTCCAAAATGACCCTTAAAGGGTCGTGTGCGGCTGTTAATGGTGAAGAAAATAGTAAGGCGAGTGAAGGCCCATCTACTGATGCAATGAAGTCCTTGTACATTGAAAGTAATAACTCGAGTTTTTCTGCTTCATCGCTGTTGTACTCTTCGTCATCCTTAAATGGTGGAAAAACAGAAGATTAGTTTAGAGTTTTCTAGAATTTGATTGTAGAGTTGTTCAATTTAGAGTTTGTTTTTTTCATGGTTTGAGAAGTGTGAAAAGTACAAGAAATAACTGGTAGTTTGAGCTTGATGTTTTGAAGCTTCTCTAGTCTTTTTTTGCATAATTTTTTTATATTCTAATTGAAAATAAATGTATTTGAATGTCGAAATGAACTTTTATTTCACTTGGAAGATTTTTTCAAGAACATCCTCTAATCAGAGGCGCAACTGTTCATATGAATATGGCATGCAAGTGTCAACTGAACCAGTTTCCGAGCTGGGTTCCATCAGAAAGTACAGGACAACAGTTGGTTCTATGAAACATTCAAGCTTTTAAAAGTCAAAAGGCCAAATTTCAAACATAACCCTCAACCTTATAGGACTGGTGGAAGTAAACAAGGAGTGAATAAAGAGAAACCTGCTGCTAAGTATGAATTCCAACCTAAGAATGCTATGAGAAAAGAGGATCAAGAGAATGAAAACAAGAGCCCTGATAAGAATACACAAGCACACAAAACTGCAGAGGTTAAAGGTGGTAGTCCATACAAGAAGCCTGGTCTGTGCAAGGTGAGATTTTGGAAGCTATGAAAAGAACATCTAATAAGTATTCTATCCTTGAAATGTATGACATTAACAATAAGAATGAGTTACAGGAGTTACACAATAAGGAAATTGTTGATGAATTCTTGAGCAATAGGAAAACTCCTACTGAAGAGGAAATGGAAAAGTGGGATATTAACATGTATGCATATTACAAAAAGAGTATGGAAATAATTGAAGGCAAAGGTAAAAAACCTGTTAGAGAGGAGGATGTATTTGAAGATGAGGAATGATAAAAACACAAAAATATATCCACAAAACCATCCACAAAAGGACGTGGCACTCTATGATTAGTGTATTTTTTTGGAGTTTCTCTCTCTTTACTTTTATAAGCCAATCATGAAATTTCACATCTTTTTGTAGATTATTTGGTGGATTTATTTTTGTGGCTCTATCATTCCTCTTTGAAGATACTAGTGGAATAGCTCAAAGTATGCAGGATAATGTAGTATGTGGAATGGATAATGGAGTTTTGGAGGGGAGGATGTGATACGAGTATTTTTTTCATGGATTGTAGAATAGGTGCTTGGAATATCAGAGGACTTAGTACTTCTGATAAGCAAACTGAAATTAGGAAGTTTATTATGGATGAGAATTTGTTAGTATGTGCAGTATTAGAAACTCATGTGAAGAATAGAAAGTTACAGAAAACTAGGGATAGTATTTTTGGCAATTGGAATTGGAGGTCCAATATGATCTAGTGTGATAAAGGTTGCAGAATAATTGTTGGGTGACATAGTGATGAAATTAATCTGACCATTATACACAGTGCTAAGCAGTCCATTCTTTGCAAAATTGATTCAGTGGATGGCAAGATTACTACTTTTTGCTCTTCTGTGTATGCTGCCAATAGTGGAATAGAAAGAAGAATGTTGTGGAAGGATTTAAATATCTATAAAAGGATTGTTGGTAATGGTTGTTGGGTTCTACTTGGTGACTTCAATGTTACTCTTAATCCTAATGAGCACTCTGCTGGAGGATCTTGTATGACTAGTGATATGTCAGAATTCAAAGATTGTGTGAATCAAGTTGAAATTGAAGACATTGCTAGTAATGGGCTGTTCTATACATCGACCAAAAACCTTCATAAAGTGAGATCAGGAACTATGCAGGAGTTTTAAAGAAGCTGGATAGATCTATGGGTAATGAAGAGGTCATCTGTAAGTTTCCACAAATCTATACTGTCTTCTTACCATACTTAATATCTGATCACTGTCCAGTGCTTCTTGTTATTCCAAAAGCTATTCACAAAAAGAAGAGATCTTTCAAATTTGCAAATTTTGTTGCTGATAAAGAGGAATTCTTACCATTGATAGAAAAGTAATGGGTAGATAATTGGGATGGTTGTCATATGTTTAGAACAGTAAAAAAATGAGGAACTTAAAAGTACATTTGAAGAAATTGGCATGGAAGAATGGGGACATTTTTGCTAATGTTGTGAAGTTAAGAGAAAAGCTTAAGGAGGTGCAGACCAGAATTGATAAAGATCCAAATGATAAAATTCTTAGAAAGGAGGAATGTGAGGTTCTTAAAGAGTATGAAGAAGCTATGAAGGATGAGGAAAAATTGCTATTCCAGAAAGCCAAGGTCAAATGGTTAAGTTTTGGGGACATGAATAACTCATTTTTTTCACAAAACTGTAAAGAACAGGCAACAAAAGAATAGAATTGCGGCAATCAATGATGAAATGGGAAATAAATATGAAGGTGCTGATGTAGCTGGTCAATTTATTAGTCACTTCCAAATTTTTTTAGGAATTTCTACTCCTGTGGTTAGAATTAATCATATAGAAGATCTATTGGTGAACAAATTGACTGATGGTGAAGCTAGTAATATGGTGAGGAATGTTAGTGATGAGGAAATCAAAAGGGCTATGTTCAATATTGATGACAACAAGGCTGCTGGACCTGATGGTTTTTCTTCAAAGTTTTATAAAAAAGCTTGGAGCATAATTGGTAAAGACATTTATTCTGTAGTGAGATAATTTTTTGATACATGCAAGTTATTGAAGGAGATTAATTCCACTCTCATTACCTTGGTTCCTAAGAATAATTCCCCCTCAAAAGTGTTTGAGTACAGGCCTATTGCTTGCTGCAATGTCCTGTACAAATGTATTAGTAAGATTGTTACTGACAAAATGAAGGGTTCACTTAATAAGCTGGTTAGTATGAATCCAAGTGTATTTATTCCTAAAAGACAAATCCAGGATAATATCCTTTTATCTCAAGAGCTGTTCAAAGGATGACAGAAAGACTAGTCCTAAGAGAGTTTCTCTAAAGATTGACATCCAAAAGGCTTATGATACAGTTAACTGGCAATTTTTAGAAGACATTTTAAGAGGTTTCAATTTCCATGATAAAATGGTGGACTGGATTATGAAATGTGTTACTACTACATCTTTTTCAATTGCATAAATGGTGAAAGCGTTGGCTATTTCAAAGGTGGAAGAGGATTGAGACAGGGTGACCCAATGTCACCATATCTATTCACTCTTGTTATGGAAATTCTAAACTTAATTGTACAAAAAAAGGTGGAAGTGTCTGACAATTTCAAGTACAATTTTGGATGCAAAGGGCTCAAGATTACACACATCTGTTTTGCTGATGATTTACTTATGTTCTGTCATGGAGAGAAGGATTCTGTCAAAGTTTACAAGGATGCTATAGAAGAATTTGGGACATTTTAAGGTTTGATGCCAAATTATAACAAAAGCACTGTTATATTTGGAAATCTTAATGAAGAAGTGAAACAAAGCATTCTGGATGTGGTTCCATTTAGAGTTGAAAAACTTCCTGTAAGATACCTTGGAGTCCCTTTAATCACAAGAAGACTTGGAGTTAAAGACTGCAAGGTATTGATAGATAAAATCAGAACCAGAATTGAAAATTGGAGGAACAAATGTTTATCTTATGTTGGAAGATTGCAACTTGTTGCTTCAGTATTGGAATCTATTCATGTGTATTGGGCCTCTGCATTTCTTTTGCCAAACACTGTGATTAATGACATCAACAAGTTGCTCAAAAAATTTATGTGGAACCATGCAGATACTTCAAAAGGAAAAGCTAAAGTGGCATGGAAGAATGTTTGTAGACCTAAACAGTATGGAGGATTGGGGTTAAAAGATTTAAGTATATGGAATAAGGCTATGATAATAAAACATTTGTGGCACATTGCAGTGGATAAAACCTCTCTATGGATTAAATGGGTCAATGCTGTCAAATTAAGGGGTAGAAGCATATGGGCCATTAATGAGGAAAAAACTGATAGCTGGGGGTGAAAAAATATATTGAAGCAAAGACACGATATTAGAAGAAACATGATTGTAAAAATTGGCAATGGTAGGACAACATCATTATGGTTTGACAACTGGAGCAATATTGGAGTATTAAGCAGTTTAGTGACATACAAAGATTGTATGATGCAAGACTTGCTGCTAATTTGAGTGTGCATGATATGGTGGTTAATGGAAGTTGGAATTGGCCTATTAAATGGAATGATAGATTTCCACTGATTACTCAGTTACAAGCTCCTATGCTAGATGATTGACAATGTGACAGATTGGTGTGGAAAAGTAACAATGGCCAAATGGGTGAGTTTTCAGTCAAACAAGTGTTTGGGGATTTGAAAAATGAGAATGGTGAAACTCCATGGCATAAGGTGATATGGTTCTCACAAAATATCCCTAAACAAGCTTTTGTGCTTTAGTTAGCTGTACAGAATAGACTCATGACTCAAGACAGGCTCAAAAGTTGGGGTTCATAGGATACGATGATTTATCCTCTATGCTATAACGATTCTGATTCACACTCTCATCTCTTCTTCAAATGTGTGTATTCAATGAAATTCTGGGAAAAAGTCAAGGATAAACTAAGAATGAAAAAAATGTGAAGCTGCTACATGGAATGAAATTGTTGATTTCTTTTCAAGTCAGACAAGTGGAAACAATATTTCCAGTATTATTCAAAGACTTGGATTGGCTGCTATTGTATACTTGATTTGGGAAGAGAGAAATTATAGATTGTTCATGGGTGATAGAAGAGAAGTGGAAGATCTTATAAGATTCTTGAAGAAACCATTAAGATAAGATTGATAAGGCTAAAAGTTAAACCTTCAAGAGCTGTTTATGATACTCAAAAAAGATGGAATATAAAGCTAAATATTGCGTATAAAAGCATTACTGCTATGCAACAATGAGAACTGGACTTGAAAGATGATACAGAGGATTTAAAAGTATGAGTATTGGTTCCTAAGGGGTGTTTGGATACAAGTATAACAACATGATATGGATAATTGCTTACCCTGCTACTTAAGGGGGTGTTTGGATCCTTGTATAACAGCAACAAATACCTTATTAATTTGTTGTTGTATTCATAATCTGGCCATTACAGTAATAAGATACCTTGTACCTTGGAGTTCCTGTGCTGTAAGACTGTACCTATGATAACCTCTAAACTGGATCAATTTGGCCTTGGGAGGGAATTGAAACAGTCTTGTATGGCTAAATAGGAGGTCTATATCAGTTGGAATGTACCATAAAGTAGGGTCTTTGACTGTAAAGGGTAAATGGTCTTAGAGGATGGTGTATGATGGGTGGAATAGAGAGGAGTGAAAGATGATCCTTCTTGGTCCATCCAAAACATCATTATGGTTTGACAACTGGAGCAATATTGGAGTATTAAGCAGTTTAGTGACATACAAAGATTTGTATGATGCAAGACTTGCTGCTAATTTGAGTGTGCATGATATGGTGGTTAATGGAAGTTGGAATTGGCCTATTAAATGGAATGATAGATTTCCACTGATTACTCAGTTACAAGCTCCTATGCTAGATGATTGACAATGTGCCAGATTGGTGTGGAAAAATAACAATGGTCAAATGGGTGAGTTTTCAGTCAAACAAGTGTTTGGGGATTTGAAAAATGAGAATGGTGAAACTCCATGGCATAAGGTGATATGGTTCTCACAAAATATCCCTAAACAAGCTTTTGTGCTTTGGTTAGCTGTACAGAATAGACTCATGACTCAAGACAGGCTCAAAAGTTGGGGTTCATAGGATACGATGATTTATCCTCTATGCTATAATGATTCTGATTCACACTCTCATCTCTTCTTCAAATGTGTGTATTCAATGAAATTCTGGGAAAAAGTCAAGGATAAACTAAGAATGAAATGTGAAGCTGCTACATGGAATGAAATTGTTGATTTCTTTTCAAGTCAGACAAGTGGAAACAATATTGCCAGTATTATTCAAAGACTTGGATTGGCTGCTAGTGTATACTTGATTTGGGAAGTGAGAAATTATAGATTGTTCATGGGTGATAGAAGAGAAGTGGAAGATCTTATAAGATTCTTGAAGAAACCATTAAGGTAAGATTGATAAGCCTAAAAGTTAAACCTTCAAGAGTTGTTTATGATACTCGAAAAAGATGGAATATAAAGCTAAATATTGCGTATAAAAGCAGTATTGCTATGCAACAATGAGAACTGGACTTGAAAGATGATACAGAGGATTTAAAAGTATGAGTATTGGTTCCTAAGGGGTGTTTGGATACAAGTATAACAACATGATATGGATAATTGCTTACCCTGCTACTTAAGGGGGTGTTTGGATCCTTGTATAACAGCAACAAATACCTTATTAATTTGTTGCTGTATTCATAATCTGGCCATTACAGTAATAAGATACCTTGTACCTTGGAGTTCCTGTGCTGTAAGACTGTACCTATGATAACCTCTAAACTGGATCAATTTGGCCTTGGGAGGGAATTGAAACAGTCTTGTATGGCTAAATAGGAGGTCTATATCAATTGGAATGTACCATAAAGTAGGGTCTTTGACTGTTAAGGGTAAATGGTCTTGGATGATGGTGTATGATGGGTGGAATAGAGAGGAGTGAAAGATGATCCTTCTTGGTCCATCCAATACATCATCACAGATGGTAATGGTTGGTCCTCCCTCAAGGAGAGTGTTTCTAAATGCGTGAAGCCATATGTAAAGATGGAAATGTAACACATTTGGAAGAGCCTTTGATTGGAGGGGTTATGGGTTCCTAGTGAAGCCTCACTCCAATTCTGCTATGCTACTGTTGTGGCAGGTTGAGTGGTGTAGTTGATTGGAGATGGGGAAATGTAGCTAGATGTGAGGTGTAAAAAAAGTGAATTGATTAAAGTGAATGTGACTGTTCTTCATTTTGAAGAGATGGAAGCTTGAATGGTAGATACTCTGTTTTGACAGAGTTAATATGTAGTTTGGATTTAGTGGTATCCGATATCTGCTAGTATGGAAATGCATGTGAAACTTTAGTATAGTTTAAGCTTCTGTATCCAAGGTGTTGTCCAATCTTATCTTTATTCTTATGTTGTAAATTTGTTGGAAGTTAATATAATACATTCACCTTTTGCACAAAAAAAAAAAAAAAAAAAAAAAAAAAAAAAAAAAAAAAAAAACCATTCAAGCTCGTAATCAACCTAGAAATTACAGCACATGAGACGTCAGGAAAATGAAAACATTCAAGCTCCTATTAAACCTTTACCCAACTAGTTGATTAGGTATGTAATTTGTTGCATTGATTTCATCTTATTTATAACATTAGATTTAGCAATAGTGTCTTTGGACAATTTAAAAGGAAAAATAGTACAATCGTCATCTCTAGCTTCTCTTCTGTACATATGTTGACAATGACTTGTATCTAGAATTAACTGCTTGATTGGGAGTAAAAAACAGTCCTGTCTGATAGATCTTTTTAAAGGGGAAGATTATGAAAAAGACCATGAATTTAAATGCCAAGTTTGATCACCGATTAACTACAATGCAACATTTGAACCTAAACAAGACTAATACACCAATTTGGATGTGGTCATATGGCATATATACATATGGACACAGAGTAATGCAGTCCTTGACTAAAATAATTGACACAAAAGCACATTACAATATTAGACAGATTGATCGAATCATTCTATGGATCAATGCGGTAGAATAGAAGAAAATATGAAACAAAAATGGCCAAACTTATAAAGTGGCCAAATTTTATATACAAAGTGGCCAAACTTATGTAGGCCTATTTCAACTCTCAACGACTCTTTCTTATATCTTAGCCCAAAGACCTCCCGTCCCTAATTAAGTGGGCTGATAACACAAATTTGCCCTCTAAATCTGCTCGGATCTTTGATGCGGTGGTTCAAACAACTTTGTGGGCAATATGGAATCTCCGTAACAAGATATGTTTCGACGCTAAACCTCCAAGGAAAGACTTAATTGGCGATGATATAAAACTCCTCTCCCACTTATGGATTTCTCATAGGAGTAGGAATTGTAAACCATGTTGGTTAAATTGGACTTAATTGTTTCTAGCTCCTGGCTAGTTCTAATAAAATCGTCGCCATTTAAAAAAAAAAATTGTCGGATGATCGGCACAAAACTCGAGATGCGTGTTAGTTTCAGTATATGTTAGAAATGATTGTAAAACGACTTGATGTTTATACACGATGAACAAATTCTTACTCATGGTCATGGACCAACCAATATCCCGCGGTCAATGGCTAAACTTAGTTTCAGTGGTCATATCCTTTGATTAGATGATAACTATTTTCTTACTTGAGTTTGTTTGACACTAAAAAGAACACTCAACTCCACATTACTCAAAAACTTATTTACAATTATGTTTCAAGTGACCCTCAAGAAATCTCCGGAAAAACTCTCTTAATGTCTTACTTTTTGTATATAAGCTCCCATTTGTAGATTCATGAGCTTTAACAACTCATTCTGAACTTTTGGTTTTCTTGCACCTGAGGCGGTGGAGCTACTCAACAGAGTTCAACGTGCTATGCATAGTAATGTTGTAACACCTAGATCCACAAATGTCGTTTTTAAGAGGATTAGTTTTGCAATTCAAAAAGGGCTAGCGGCGCAGCTTGTTGGTCGCTTGCCATCCACCACTATGTAAATTCAATTCAGTATTATAAATGCAGATAATTACAAGTATAAGACCTTGAAATGTATTTATGAAAGTCGCATACTTAAATATAAGTTCTTTGGTGAATTTTTCAATCTTGAAAACACGATAATGTAATGTATAGATCTGGTCTGATCTGGATATATAAGTCCTAAACTGATATTTGTACTACTTTGATTTATTTTTGGTTGCAACCAAATCATACGAATGTGGAATTTCGTCTCTAACTCGTGTTATCTTAGATAGGATACAGTATTTTGGGAAGGTTTCAATATTAATATATTTCGTGCACCTACGTACAGCAAGTGATGGTGTTTCCATAATAGGATCATTCAAAAGGTACCTGAAATAATATATTTTTCTCTAGAACTCACATTTTTTTTCTATGATTTACTAAAGATACACGTCCAGAACGATCCAGTCGTATCAACAATCATATCATTCTTTTCGGACTAACTTATAGAAGAAAAATGAGTGAATTATTTTCAGAAGAGACACTATTGTCAGGAACATTTATGCACATGAACACAATTTCAAATTCTATTAGTCAAACTTTATATAAAAATTGTTGATAATTTATCATGTATGCCTCAAGCTCGAGTTTTTGATGACTCCTTTTGATGACATTTGTTTGATCAAATTAGAAGCAAAGATGAAGAGGGAGTATGGTGACGAAATACATCATGGTTATATGTGGAAAAGGCATCCCCTCAGTTTTGGGTCGAATGACGTTCTGTGTTTACCATTTTTTTCTATATTTAGAAACTAGCAAGTTATTTGCTTTATCTGATTTTTGTATTCAGTATCTGTACGGCTATGTTATCTTTCACGTATTGTCGTTTTTTCTCTTATCCTAATTGGACCATTTGACGTCAGGGTCGGTGGAAATTAGATGCTACTGTTAAAAATATACTTGGTAGAAGTATATAGGCTGTACTTCATCCGTTTTATAGTAAGTGTTATTGTTTGTCTCGAAATGATGTTTGTTTTTGAACTTTAGCTTGTCAAAAGAAAAATTAGAAAGTAAAAGTCTAGCATCTTATAAGTTTCTAAATGTAGCATTCATATAAGGAAAACTTGTATATGGGACAAAAGAAGTAACGAAATACGGTGTGTATATAGCAACTATTGTATTATTCGTGTGTTTTAATGGACATAAGTTAAGTTGATAAAAATTGGTTCTACGGGTAATCGACATGCATTTACTAAAAGGATAGAAAATGGAATTGAAGCAACTATAGACATCAATGAAAGACAAATTTTAACTCCGTAATTAATGTAACAACAATACTCAATCTCGCAAGAGCGATTTTAACTCCATAACTAAAACTTTTATTTAAGTACCTTAAAACAACTCAATAACTTGAAAGGATATATAGTATGTAATACTCCGGCCATTCTATAACCTCCTACATTCCATTCTGTTCGTGGATGCATTTCATAACCTTCCATATAGTTTGTGAATACATTTCATAACGTTCCATATAGATTTATTAGTATGGCCAAATCATACAAGATATATAATACTAGTACACAATTTCAGAACACCTAGGCAATATGAAACCAGAGGGTACAATCAATTAAGGTAAACAGTTACATATCCTTGTATGGTGTTCCCATCTTGCAAGATATATAAAACTCCATTTCACCAAGCAAAACAGCTGGATATAAGCCTATGGAACCAGTCAAAGTGGTCATATATATTTATCTAGAAACCAAATAACGAAAGTTCCATGATTTCACATACAAAATCAACAAAAAACTGACTTACATAGGTGCCACAAATGAACCAAGTTGCTCCACTCATATAGTCTAAGGGGAGATGGTTATAACCTTGGACATTACATACCACATATTATGAACTATACATATTATAATCCACATACAAAAGGAGTTATTATACCGTGAAATTACACACAGCGACAGTTAACTTGAGATCTCGAGAGTGATCTCCGCCTTAACGTACATGCCTAAACCAAATTGAAAACCTCCAAGCTATTACCGCCAAATGACATCAATCATCCCGCTTAATGAGCTGAACTCTGGGCCAGCGAACCATAAACGTTACGGTGCGTTTGATGATGATTAGTAGTACTTAAATTGCAGTTATATTAGCAGGTGATGAGGAAGAACTTCGGCCGGGTTGGCCCGGTTGGGTAGTGCTACGATAACTTCGCTTAACTGGTTTTTTGCTCTCTAATTTCCCGCTGGCTGATTGCCTTACCTTCACTCCCCTAATTAACTGCAAACATATATAGGCATATCAATTATAGTGCATGCAAGACCAAAAAACAATATACAAAAAGAAAAGATATGTTATATGCACTAGAATATGACACATATTCATCTCAGCGTTCAATCAATAACCATGTGGTCCTTAACATCAGGAATTATATACTTATACGTAGGTTCGCTGGTATATATACAAAAGTATCATATCAAGAAGAAACAATGTTTTTAGATCCTTACGTATTTGCCACACTTGACATCGGAGTACAGCACAATAAAATCGCCTTCTTGCAGCCCGTTTACTTTCACAAAATCTCCTGAAACATTAAAAGATTTATGAGAAGGTACAAAAATAAGATATAGGAAGATTCAACTTCAAGTAATTTTAGGTGGTCTTCGGTGCAACAATACTAGTGAATTGCTAGTTTGCAACAAACATTTGTTTAAATTTACACATGTTTTTAGAAAGATCTATGTATGTAATTAGAGTAATGAGAACGGAACTTAAACTTATGTCTGCAAATGTGAACATTGAACTTTTGACATAATCTACGGACTTACAAAAGTAAAGATCATTTATTGTCTTATAAAATGTCCATACGGCATACTTGTATGCACATATAAAGGAACATATCTCATTTTAGGTGTTTAGATTTTTAAAATATATCATATCAACTTTACTAAAGAATTACTTATAAAAACTCGAAATAAGATATAGGAAGATTCAACTTCAAGTAATTTTAGGTGGTCTTCGGTGTAGCAATACTAGTGAATTGCTAGTTTGCAACAACAATTTGTTTAAAGTTACACATGTTTTTAGAAAGATATATGTATGTAATTAGAGTATGAGAATTGTGCCTAATCTACGGACATAATCTACGGACTTACAAAGTAAAGATCATTTATCATCTTTTAAAATGTCCATACCAAATGCTTGTATGCGCATGCACATATAAAGGAACATATCTCATTTTAGGTGTTTAGATTTTTAAAATATATCATATCAACTTTACTAAAGAATTACTTCTAAAAACTCGAACTTTTAAAAGCGTACAGTAATCGATTACACAACGCTTGTGTCAATCTTCATATTTGTAAGTAAAACTCGTTCACACTTTTAACTTACAATTTTTATCTCCGTGTTAATTTGCCATTTTGTTCGATATTTAAAAGAAATTTCTTCATTTGGATTTGAGTGAAGCTCAACTTCATTTTCTTCTTAATATAATAAGTTATATACTCCATGCCCTTCATTTTCGGGTTTTCATTTTCACTACATTAAACAAATCGAAACCTTAAATTGTGCTCTATCGAGCCATGCTATTTTTGGTGTGTTATAGGGAAAGAGGTAGATTAAATAGCAAATTGTGACACCCATATTCTAATATTAGCGCCACAATTGTAAACAAGTAGCTAACCTGTGTTCTCGAGAAGGTACATGCGGCTTTTGTTGTTTGGCCAAAACCTGAGGCTCCACAATTGAAATTTGACCACAAAATACATAAACAAATTAGTTTGATAATCTACAACTGAACTCAATGTCAAAAGTTTTGTTATTATATGTTCCCAAGTATTCTAAACATAAATTCATTTCAATTATTACCAAATGAATATTAACTGCTTTTCTAGCATCAATCACTAGTAAAGACAACTTTAACAAGGATATATACCTATATCTCATATTCCAAACTTGAGAAGTCCCAATATCCTCCATGGCAATCGAAATTCCATCCCTTGATTCGAGATCAGGGAGGTGAATCTCGGCTTCTTTCTGTTATAAATAGATAAAAATTTCAGTTAAATAACACAAAATCTAATAAAACTAGGTTTAAGCAACTTAATAATATGAAGAAAAAAGATATCATACTTTAGGCAGCACAATTCTCCCAAGACTTCCAACATCACTTTGCTTCAATACTTTCTGTAGCAAAAACTTCAAATTCTTTTCGGTTTTTAATCCCTAACAATAAAATAAAACGAATATATCCAATCAATATTCTTTCATATACCGTATAAGTTACTTAAAAACTTTCTTTTTCGCACACCTGACGTTTATCCGACGAAGAAGTTTGTTTCACCACACGATTTTCGGACTGTTGGGGTCTGGCAGATGACCTATGAGACACTTCCATAGGTGGTGGTGGGAGGGTGGTGGCAGATGGTGGAGATGGCCAATATAACCAATTCCCACCATGCGATTTACCCGAACAATTATCATCCACAAGCATTGCCTGTGCATGTTGATGGTGATCACCACTCGCCATATGATTGTGTTGATTTTGTCTCGAATGGTGGTGGTGGTTGAAGTAAGTTTTCCTTTGTCTAGCCATTCGTTTCTTTCGAGCCTCCTTAGTTGCTGATGAACCCAACCTCATAACTCGTTGCTCGCTATCACCACCAACCGGGGCATAAACCTGTGAATTATATTGGTATTGATCCGGATAACCAGGAGCTAATGGCATAACTTGTGGACCATAATTGTTACCAACATCAACGAACTGATTGTTGTAAGGCGACCCCGCCATGGTAATCTGTGAAGGATTCCATGACGGGGCCGATTCAAGTAATTGATACTCTCCTGAACCCGTATTATTATACGGGTTCATGTAATGATCACCACCTCCACCCGTGTAAGGATATGGCGTTTGTGGAGGCACAGACCCCACAAGCGCCATCCCATTAGCCGTCTGATCCATCATGTAAGACGGATAACCAACGGTTGGTGGGATCCACATGTCACTTGGTGGCACCCAAGTATTACTATTAAAAGGTGGCGGTTGTGTTGGAGATGTTGCTATTGGTGCTTGTGGTGGTGCTAGTGGCAATCCTTGGTATTGTTGTAAAGGGTATTGGGTGGCACTAGTGGTGGCGTCTATGGCGCTGAATTCACCTGCAGCGTCAACGCCACCACTGTTTTTTCTTTGGAGTTGGTTTTGTTGCACCCACTCGAGAATTAACTTAAGCAATTGTTTCTTACCTTCTTTTGATGACCCTAATCGTTTCGAAGCACATTCGATAGTCGATCTCTTAAGCTTAATATTCCGCATATCTTCAGCCGATATAACCTCTTTATTCGACTTCAACCAATCAAAAAACATAACCCCTAGATCATCCAACTTCCCATTTTCCATCATTTCACCCTCTTGTACCACCTCACTCCCATTACTATTCCCACGCCCATTAAAACATGTACCATCTTGTCCTTGAAATCCGGGATCCTCTTCGAAAATCGAACTGGGATCCCAGATTTCATTCCCATCAATCAAATCCATATACCCAAAATTCTCCATCACATCCATGCAATTAATACTCCCACTCCCACTACCATCAGCCGCAGTCTCCAACTGGGGCACCACAACGGGCGCCTCCCCCTCCTCCTCAGTCACATACTCCGACTTCAGAACCGCCCAGGACGAAGCCGATGACGTCGACGAGGCAGACGACGTCGAGGACGTCGTACACGCAGATGACATCGGCTTCGCAGGGGCGGGATTCGAAGACGAAGAAGAAGAGGACGACATGCATGGAAAATCAGGGATAGTTGGAAACTGGTCATTATAAAACATAGAAGATGAATCATTCATTTCATGCAACAAGTTTTGCTGTGGTGCTTTTACATCAATCTCCCAGATCCCTCGTTGATCATCGGTGCTTGTCATCATAGTTTCCATTTCATCAACTACCACCTTTTTTTCTTCTTTTGGAAACATTTTGTACTTGCAATAATAATTAACTATCACTAGATCTGATATTTTGTACTTGATGTGATGTTAGCTAGTACATAAAAACAACATAAAACATCTGAATCTTAAAACCCTAGCTTCCAAACCTTAAAATATCTAAAATAAAAACACCAACCTTAAAAGCCAAATCTTCAATTTGCCCACTTGTGTATATATTTAATTAACACAAACAAAAAAACACATCACTTTCACATACAAAAACACACATTTGACAACATAAAACACCAGGAAAAAAATGTAACAACCTAAATAAGTAGATGTAATTTGTTGATTTGTGAGTAAAAACTTGAGGGTTTTTTTGTGTGTGTGAAGATAAGTTGGAACTTTTTTTTTGGTTTGGTTTGAGAGAGAGTGTGAAAACCAGAAAGATGAGATGAGAATGAAAACAAGGGGCTGGTTTTAGGTATTAAGTTTTGCACCACTAAGCGGATTATACGCAACAAGACATACGTCAGATTGTGAATGGTGGTTAGCAAGCGGTGGCTCAGTTTTTTTTTTCTTTATGTGACGGTAAGCAGCTCAATTCTCTTTCTGCTACGTATGTTTTGCTATCGGCAATGGCTAGCTTCTTGTATTTTTTACTACTACTTTTTTTTCCTTTCTGTTTTCTATTAATTGTTCACATATATTTATGTGGAATAAATTAGCCAATGTAGTTTTGGAATTTGGAGTTTTCTCAACATACTATTCTTGGTTATTACTTTTTTAGTTGGAAATTGATTTGCACATTTTTTTATTTTTTATTTTGACACTTTAATTTGTGCATTACATATTTATATAATGTTTATAATGTGTTTGGATTATTTAATTGAGTATCTCGATCTAAATAAAAAATGTATAAATCTCTTCCTTTTTAGTTAGCTCATTGAATACATGAAAAATTGAAAGTTAGATAATGATTTGTATATCAAAATTTACATCATTTATAAGCAGTATACATGTGACATAATACTCAAATGTTATGATGTTTTACATGAGAGTGGAGGCTTAAATATTATTAAGTACACATCTTTGAAGTAATAAGAGAAAATCACTTGGTAATCTACATATAAAGATCCTTCATCGACAAGATTGATAATGATCACATTTTAGAACTTTATTGTGCTAACTACAAATATACGGTTAAAGTAAACAGATTGCCCAATAAAAGAATTAAGTGGATTGACCAATAAAATAGAACGAGAAATCGTTGCTTTACACCTTTATAGAATTTTGACTTAGTAATGATGATAAAGTTAGTAGATTTATCCAAGTTTTGTTTATAAATGAAATTTAATGTATAAATGGGAAGCACTTAATGTCAAATTATATCCAGATCATATTATATTGGTAAGCGGAATTAAGCTGTAACTAAATGTAACATATGATTCAGAACTGCGAAGGATATTTATAAAAAGTATTCTAATTACTTAATTGAATATCTCGATCAAAATAAAAAGTGTGTAAATCACTTCTTTTTTAGTTAGCTCATTGAATACTTGGAAAATTGAAAGTTAGATAATGATTTGTATCTCAAAAATTACATAATTTATAACCATTATACATGTGATATAGTAGTCAAATATTCTGATGTTTTACATGAGAGTCGAGGCTTAAATATTATTAAGTACACACTATGAAGTAATGAGAGAAAATCATTTGTTAATCCACATATAAACATCTTTCATCGACAAGATTGATAATGATCACATTTTGGAACTTTATCGTGCTGACTACAAATATACGGTTAAACTAAACAGATTACCCAGTAAAAGAATTAAGTGGATTCACCAATAAAATAGAACGAGAAACCGTTACTTTACACCTTTATAGAATTTCGACTTAGTATTTGATGATAAAGTTGGTAGATTTATGCAAGTTTTGTTTATAAACGAAATTTAGTGTATAAATGGGAAGCACTTAATGTAAAGTTATATCCAAATAATATTATATTGGTAAGCGTAATTAAGCTTTAACTACTTGTAACATATGATTCAGAACTGCGAAGTATATTTATAAAATGTGTTCTAATTACTTAATTGAATATCTCGATCACAATAAAAAGTGTGTAAAGCACTTCCTTTTTAGTTAGCTCAGTGAATACTTGGAAAATTGAAAGGTAGATAATGATTTGTATATCAATATTTGCATAATTTATGAGCATTATACATGTGATATAGTGGTCAAATATTATGATGTTTTACATGAGAGTGGAGGCTTAAATATTATTAAGTACACATCTTTGAAGTAGTAAGAGAAAATGACTTGGTAATCCACATATAAACATCATTCATCGACAAGATTGATAATGATCACATTTTAAAACTTTATCGTGCTGACTACAAACATACAGTTAAAGTAAGCAGATTGCCCAATAAAAGAATTAAGTGGATTGACAAATAAAATAGAACGAGAAACTGTTGCTTTACACCTTTATAGAATTTTGACTTAGTATTGATGATAAAGTTTGTAGATTTATACGAGTTTTGTTTATAAACGAAATTTAGTGTATAAATGGGAAGCACTTAATGTCAAGTTATATCCAGATCATATTATATTTTTAAGCGGAATTAAGCTTTAACTACGTGTAACATATGATTCAGAACTGCGAAGTATATTTATAAAATGTGTTCTGATTACTTAATTGAATATCTCGATCATAATAAAAAGTTGTAAATCACTTCCTTTTTAGTTTGCTCATTGAATACTTGGAAAATTGAAAGTTAGATAATGATTTGTATATCAAAATTTACATAATTTATAATCATTATACATGTGATACAGTAGTCAAATATTCTGATATTTTAAATGAGAGTGGAGGATTAAATATTATTAAGTACACAACTTTGAAGTAATAAGAGAAAATCTATTGGTAATCCACATTTAAACATCCTTCATCGACAAGATTGATAATGATCACATTTTAGAACTTTATCGTGCTGACTACAAATATACGGTTAAAGTAAACAGATTGCCCAGTAAAAGAATTAAGTGGATTGACCAATAAAATAGAACGAGAAACCGTTGCTTTACACCTTTATAGAATTTTGACTTAGTATTTGATGATAAAGTTAGTAGATTTATGCAAGTTTTGTTTATAAACGAAATTTAGTGTACAAATGGGAAGCACTTAATGTCAAGTTATATCCAGAAATATTATATTGGTAAGCAGAATTAAGCTTTAACTACTTGTAACATATGATTCAGAACTGCGAAGTATATTTATAAAATGTGTTCTGATTACTTAATTGAATATCTCGATCAAAATAAAAAGTGTGTAAATCACTTCCTTTTTAGTTAGCTCTTTCAATACTTGGAAAATTTAAAGTTAGATAACGATTTGTATATTAAAATTTACATAATTTATAAGCATTATGCATGTGATATAGTGGTCAAATATTCTGATGTTTTACATGAGAGTGGAGGCTTAAATATTATTAAGTGCACATCTTTGAAGTAATAAGAAATCACTTGGTAATCCACATATAAACATCCTTCATCGACAAGATTGATAATGATCACATTTTAGAACTTTATCGTGCTGACTACAAATATACGGTTAAAGTAAACAGATTTCCCAAAAAAAGAATTAAGTAGATTGACCAATAAAATAGAACGAGAAACCGTTGCTTTACACCTTTATAGTATTTTGCCTTAGTATTGATGATAAAGTTAGTAGATTTATGCGAGTTTTGTTTATAAACAAAATTTAGTGTATAAATGGGAAGCACTTAATGTCAAATTATATCCAGATCATATTATCTTGGTAAGCGGAATTAAGCTTTAACTAAATGTAACATATAATTCAGAACTGCGAAGTATATTTATAAAATGTGTTCTAATTATTTAATTGAATATCTCGATCAAAATAAAAAGTGTGTAAATCACTTCTTTTTTAGTTAGCTCATTAAATACTTGAAAAATTGAAAGTTAGATAATGATTTGTATATCAAAATTTACATAATTTATAACAATTATACATGTGTATAGTAGTCAAATATTCTGATGTTTTACATGAGAGTGGAGGCTTAAATATTATTAATTACACATCTTTGAAGTAATGAGAGAAAATCATTTGTTAATCCACATATAAATATCCTTCGTCGACAAGATTGATAATGATCACATTTTGGAACTTTATCGTGCTGACTACAAATATACTGTTAAAGTAAACAGATTGCCCAGTAAAAGAATTAAGTGGATCGACTAATAAACTAGAACGAGAAATCGTTGCTTTACACCTTTATAGAATTTTGACTTAGTATTTGATGATAAAGTTAGAAGATTTATGCAAGTTTTGTTTATAAACGAAATTTAGTGTACAAATGAGAAGCACTTAATGTCAAGTTATATCCAGATAATATTATATTGTTAAGCGGAATTAAGCTTTAACTACTTGTAACATATGATTCAGAACTGCGAAGTATACTTATAAAATGTGTTCTGATTACTTAACTGAATATCTCGATCAAAATAAAAAGTGTGTAAATCACTTCCTTTTTAGTTAGCTCTTTGAATACTTGGAAAATGGACAGTTAGATAACGATTTGTATATCAAAATTTACATAATTTATAAGCATTATACATGTTATATAGTGGTCAAATATTCTGATATTTTACATGAGAGTGGAGGCTTAAATATTATTAAGTACACATCTTTGAAGTAATAAGAGAAAATCACTTGGTAATCTACATATAAAGATCCTTCATCGACAAGATTGATAATGATCACATTTTAGAACTTTATCGTGCTGACTACAAATATACGGTTAAAGTAAACAGATTGCCCAATAAAAGAATTAAGTGGATTGACCAATAAAATAGAACGAGAAACCGTTGCTTTACACCTTTATAGTATTTTGCCTTAGTATTGATGATAAGGTTAATAGATTTATGCGAGTTTTGTTTTTAAACAAAATTTAGTGTATAAATGGGAAGCACTTAATGTCAAATTATATCCAGATCATATTATATTTGTAAGCGGAATTAAGCATTAACAAAATGTAACATATGATTCAGAACTGCGAAGTATATTTATAAAATGTGTTCTAATTACTTAATTGAATATCTCGATCAAAATAAAAAGTGTGTAAATCACTTCTTTTTTAGTTAGTTCATTGAATACTTGGAAAATTAAAAGTTTGATAATGATTTGTATATCAAAATTTACATAATTTATAAGCATTATACATGTGATATAGTAGTCAAATATTCTGATGTTTTCCATGAGAGTGGAGACTTATATATTATTAAGTATACATCTTTGAAGTAATGAGAGAAAATCATTTGTTAATCCACATATAAACATCCTTCATCGACAAGATTGATAATGATCAGATTTTTGAACTTTATCGTGCTGACTACAAATATACGGTTAAAGTAAACAGATTGCCCAATAAAAGAATTAAGTGGATTGACCAATTAAATAGAATGAGAAACCGTTGCTTTACACCTTTATAGAATTTTGACTTAGTATTTGATGATAAAGTATGTAGATTTATGCGAGTTTTGTTTATAAACGAAATTTAGTGTATAAATGGGAAGCACTTAATGTCAAGTTATATCCAGATCATATTATATTTTTAAGCGGAATTAAGCTTTAAATACGTGTAACATATGATTTAGAACTACGAAGTATATTTATAAAATGTGTTCTGATTACTTAATTGAATATCTCGATCAAAATAAAAAGTTGTAAATCACTTCCTTTTTAGTTAGCTCATTGAATACTTGGAAAATTGAAAGTTAGATAATGATTTGTATATCAAAATTTACATAATTTATAAGCATTGTACATGTGATATAGTAGTCAAATATTCTGATGTTTTACATAAGAGTGGAGGCTTAAATATTATTAAGTACACATCTTTGAAGTAATGAGAGAAAATCATTTGTTAATCCACATATAAACATCCTTCATCGACAAGATTGATAATGATCACATTTTTGAACTTTATTGTGCTGACTACAAATATACGGTTAAAGTAAACAGATTGCCCAATAATAGAATTAAGTGGATTGACCAATAAAATAGAACGAGAAACCGTTGCTTTACACCTTTATAGAATTTTGACTTAGTATTTGATGATAAAGTTTGTCAATTTATGCGAGTTTTGTTTATAAACGAAATTTAGTGTATAAATGGGAAGCACTTAATGTCAAGTTATATCCAGATCATATTATATTTTTAAGCGGAATTAAGCTTTAACTACGTGTAACATATGATTCAGAACTGCGAAGTATATTTATAAAATGTGTTCTGATTACTTAACTGAATATCTCGATCAAAATAAAAAGTTGTAAATCAGTTCCTTTTTAGTTAGCTCATTGAATACTTGGAAAATTGAAAGTTAGATAATGATTTGTATATCAAAATTTACATAATTTATAAGCATTATACGTGTGATATAGTAGTCAAATATTCTGATATTTTACATGAGAGTGAAGGATTAAATATTATTAAGTACACATCTTTGAAGTAATAAGAGAAAACCAATTGGTAATCCACATATAAACATCCTTCATCGACAAGATTGATAATGATCACATTTTAGAACTTTATCGTGCTGACTACAAATATACGGTTAAAGTAAACAGATTGCCCAATAAAAGAATTAAGTGGATTGACCAATAAAATAGGACGAGAAACCGTTGCTTTACACCTTTATTGAATTTTGACTTAGTATTTGATTATAGAGTTAGTAGATTTATGCGAGTTGTGTTTATAAACGAAATTTAGTGTATAAATAGGGAGCACTTTGTTAATACAAATATCGCCTAAAAACGTTATTTGTATTTTACGATCTTTGCTAAGTATTGTTAACGACAAAGTGTAAACTTTAGTTTTTAGTAAAACAAATTTTAGTTTAAAGACTTGCATAATTAGACATTTGCTACATTTACATTTCATATAAAACACAACGTTTTTATATTTCTTAAAATAGAAATGTCACATCCCATTTATGGTAAGTTTGTGTCAAACACATCAATATGCATTTAAAGAAAGATTGTGTGTTTGACTCACCATAAGTTTTCTTACACAAGTAAGTGTTTGACTAGAAATAAGTTGATGTGACTTTGGTTTGTTTGGAATGATTTAGGGCTGAGCATCGGGCGAAAACCGGACCGGACCGAGGACCGAGGACCGAGAACCGGAAAAACCATAGACCAAGACCGGACCGAATATGGTCGGTCCGGTCTCGGTCCGGTCCGGTCCGGTCGGTCTTCGGTCGGTCCGGTCCAATTAGGCAAGTTTTTTCGGGTTTTTGGTCGGTCCGGACCGGACCGAACCGAGGACCGAATTTGGCAAAAAGCTTAGACCGAGGACCGGACCGAATGTGGTCGGTCCGGTCCGGTCGGTCTCGGTCCATCCGGTTTTGTCGGTCGGTCCGGTCCATCCGGTCCGTTTGCTCAGCCCTAGAATGCTTTATTGCAAAACTTACTGTCAGCCCTGGCGGAACCTTGTAGGTACACGAGCGGAACCCATCTGAGGGTTCCGCCGTATCCGCCAGAGCTGCTGAAAGTCTTGCTATAAATACCAATCCATTTCTTAGATTTTTCCTTTATCACTTCTTATTACATTTACACATACACATTCATATCATTCATCTAATCCTTTAACATTTTATTTTTGTGTGAAGATTCTTTTGTAGCAAAGAAGTTCACAAGTACATATAAAGTTACAAGTATTCAACACAACGTTGCAAGACTTGTTAGCTTAGCATGTGTAGACTTTGTGTAGTTTACATTTCATTTGATTGTGTGTTTTCGGTTGTGATCGGTTAGTATTTTAGGCCTTAAAATACATAGTGTGACGGGAGTTGTTGTACCCTTGTAAAAGAACTAACGGGAGTGGTTGTACCCTTGTAAAAGAACTCGACATCTAGCTTAGTGTCGGTAAACGTGTATAAGCGACGTGTAAGGTTTTCTCCGCCGGTGAAAGGAGCTTGTTGACTAGTGAAAGAAACTCTCGAGTTGGATACTCAGGGCGTGGACGTAGGGCAAGGAAAAAGAGTCCTTGTAGCCGAACCACGATAAATACTCGTGTTGTGGTTTGATCGTTTCTTTCTATATACTTTCATATTATATATTGTCTTTGAGTTTATATCTTTGATTAAACGGAAAGTTTCAAAAGATAATTAAACGGAAAACCGGTAAAACTATTCAACCCCCCCTTCTAGTTTTCCACAATTGGCATCAAGAGCTACGTTACTCAAGCTTTTAAAATATATTGTGTTTTAAAACTTGAAACGATCCATGGATTTTGAAAATTACAAAGAAGGGCAATCTATGCAAAGATCACCACTTTTTAAAGCAAATGGTTTTATATATTGGAAAAACCGATTTGAAACTTACGTGAAATATAAAGATATAGATTTATGGTATATAATCATTGATGGTGATAATGTAGCTGCGAATAGTAAAGATGAAGATCAAAAGAAATTTATTGCTAAAAATAATGAAGCTAAAATGATGCTTTACAATGCTTTGCCTAAGAAAGAATATGAAAGAGTCTTTATGTGTAAAACGGCCAAAGAAATTTGGCAATATTTAATATCCACTCATCAAGGAAACTCACAAGTTAAGGATAACAAAATTGATCTTCTTGTTCAACAATATGAACAATTTGTTATTCCCGAAGATGAGATTATTGATAGTGCATTTGCTAGGTTTAACATTATTACTACTTCACTTAAAGCATTTGATGAATCTTTTTGTAGCAAGAATTTTGTCAGGAAATTCCTTAGAGCACTTCATCCGAAGTGGAAAGCAAAAGTGTGACAATTGAAGAATCCAAGGATCTTTCAAGTATGTCACTTGATGAGCTAATTGGAAAGCTCAAAGTTCATAAAATGGTAATGGAAAAGGATTCGAAAATAGTTAAAGGCAAGAAAGAAAAAGTTAAGTCTATTGCCTTGAAAGCTAGAGTCCAATCAAGTGATGATAAAGAATCTAGTTCGGATAGTGATGATTAAGAATATGCCATGGCCGTTAGAGACTTCAAGAAGTTCTTTCGTAGACGAGGGAAGTTTGTAAGGCAACCTAAAGATGACAAGAAAACCTTCCGAAAAGATCGTGATGATAAGAAAGGAAAGGTTGAAAGGAAATGCTTTAGGTGTGGAGACACAAGTCATCTCATAGGAGAATGTCCAAAACCACCCAAAAGCAAGTCTCAACAAGCTTTTGTTAGTGGTGCTTGGAGTGACTATGAAGAAGATGACGATGAGCCAAAGAATGATGAAATTGATCTCATTTCTCACGACTCAAATGAGGTACTCTCCAACTCATCTTATTCTTCTATTGATGATGACACCTTACAAAAAGAATATAACAAACTTTGTGAATTAAGCTTAAAAATCATAAACAAAAATAAATTTTTGAAAACTAAAAAGGAGTTTTTAGAAAATGAAGTTTATGAGTTAAAAGAAAAAGCTAAGAGATTAGAAAAGAGTAAAGGTATTGACACATCGTGCAAATCGTGTGAAGAGCTTAAACTCGAAATTGAGAAACTTAGAATTACTCACGATGATCTAATAAAACAAACCACAAAGTTTAAGAAGTTTGATAAAAGTATTTCTTGTGCAGATGAAATTATGAAACTTCAAAAGACGCCATTTGATAAAACAGGACTAGGTTTCATGAAAATAGAAACTTCGAAGAGTCAAATGAAATAAGAAAAGAAAGCACAAGAAACTAACAAAACTGCTACAGCAGCCCGCGGAACAGACGGAACCCAAAATAGGGTTCCGCCCGTTGAACCCAAAGGTTCCGCCGGGTCTGCAGCAGCAGTGACAGCTTCCACGTCAGATCGTTAAAAATTTGTTAAAGTCACATATAAAAATGAAACAAAACCTGCCATTAAAACTGGAGTAAGACTTAGTAAAAACGAATTTAGAACTAGAACTACTCAACCGAGACCTAAGACTCCTATCCCCAAGCGCCACTTTCCAAAGAGTAACAACAACACACGACCAAACTACCAACATGTTTGGAACCAAAACACTCCTGGACATTACCAAACTCCAAATTACATGTCATGGAAACCTTATGTTCTATTTTCATACTTGGATCAAGTTAATGGTATGTTTAACCAAAATAGACCCATGAGAAATTGGGACCAAATGTTTGAGTGTTTTTCATAAAATATGTTAATACAAATATCGCCTAAAAACGTTATTTATATTTTACGATCTTTGCTAAGTTTTGTTAATGACAAAGTATGAACTTTAGCTAAGAGTAAATCATCACTTTAAGTGTTTAAGTCTTGTTTAAACTAAGGTTTACATTTCCTTTTAAACAAAACATTATTTTTATTTCTTTAATTATAAAGTGTCTTGTCACATCACATTTATTTCTTAAAATAGTAATGTCACATCACATTTAGGGCAAGCTTTGTCAATATACATTTATGGTAAGAAAGTGTGTTTGACTAACCATATGTTTGCTTGCAAGTTTTGTGTTTGACTAGGTGTAATGAGATGTGACCTTATTTGGTTTGGAAGATTTATTGCAAATCCAACTGCAGCCCTGATGGAACCCTGGGGGTACACGGACGGAACCCATCTGAGGGTTCCGCCGTATCCGCCAGACCTGCAGAATGGTTTGCTATAAATACCAAACCATTTGTTAGTTTTGGATGATGACTTTAGGACATATTTTCATATACTCTCTCAACTAACTCAGTAACATTTGACTTGTGTGATTCTCTTATGTAGCAAGGGACTTCACAAGATCATTCAAGAAGTTACAAGCTTCAACTCTAAAGTTGCAAGTCTTGATAGCTTTGTCATGTATAAGCTTTGGTAGTTTATACTTCATTTGTATCATGTATGTAGAAGTGATCGGTTAGTATTTTAGGCCTCAAAATACGTAGTGTGTCGGGAGTTGTTGTACCCTTGTAAAAGAACTAACGGGAGTGGTTGTACCCTTGGTAAAGAACTCGACATCTAGCTTAGTGTCGGTAAAAGTGTAAGCGACGATGGGAGTGGTTGTACCCGTGTAAAAGAACTCGACATCTAGCTTAGTGTCGGTAAAAGTGTTAGCGACGTTGTAAAGGTTTTCTCCGCCGGTGAAAGGAGATTGTTGATTAGTGCTTATAACTCTCGAGTTGGAAACTCGGGGCGTGGATGTAGGGCAAGGAAAAAGAGTCCTTGTAGCCGAACCACGATAAACAATCGTGTTGTGGTTTGATCGTTTCTTTCTTTATCTTTGCTTATTACATGGTGTCTTTTAGTTAGAATTGCTAGTCACATATAAAGCTTTTCAAGGAATTAAACAAGTTAAGTTGTGTTTATATCTTCAAACAAATGTAAAGCTTTTCAAAGAACTAAACAAGCAAAGTTAGGATCATCACAAGTAAAGCTTTTCAAAGTGTGAAACAAGTAAAGTTAGAATTGTTATTCACATGAAAAGTCTTTTCAAAGAATCAAACATATTAAGTTGTGTTTATATCTTTAAGCAAATGTAAATTTTTAAAAGGATATTCAAGCTAAAAAGGATTTAAAAAGCGGTGAACTATTCAACCCCCTTCTAGTTTTCCACAATTGGCATCAGGAGTTACGTTACTCAAGATCTTTAAAATAGAATGTATTTTAAAAATTGGATCGATCCATGGATTTTGAAAATCTCAAAGAAGGGCAACGTATTCAAAACTCACCGCTATTTGAAAAAGAAAACTTACTTGAATGGAAAAGTAATTTTGAAAACTATGTGAAATCAATTGATCAAGATCTTTGGCATATTATTTCTTTTGGTGATTTCAAACCAAAGAAAACAAGTTTTTTAAAACCAAGATAACTATCTTAAACTTGATAAAAATACTAAAGCTAAAACAATGATTTGTAAAGCTTTAGTACCGAATATGAAAGAATGTATTTTTGTCAAACGGCTAATGATATTTGGAAAAATATGTTAAACTTTCATCAAGAAATATGTCAAGTCAAAGATGATCAATTTGATCTCACATATGAATTAGAAGTCTTAGAAATATTAATAGATAGACATTTGGTTGAGATGAATACATATGCTACTAGTTTAAATGTTTTAAATGAAGGTGTAAGTGAAGATGATTACTCATGTTGAGCTCTTAGTGGACTTGCTTGCGATTCATGGAATAACACGGATGAAGATGAAGCCAACCATCCGGTTTGTGATTCTCAACTAGATAAAACATCAAGCAAGGTACATTTCAAAACCAAACACTTTTGCTTTGACAAATTTATCCTAGAGTTTTCTAAACTAGAAAATGAGTCTAAACGTTTATGCAATATGGACCTAAAAACTATCTTCAAGAACGAGTCTTCAAAATCTTTTAAGAATATCTGTGAAAAGGAAATCTTGTTAGAAGATAAAATGTCTAGAATTGAGAGTAATGTTGAAATTGATCTAGAATGTAAATTGTGTCTAGATTACAAACATAAGATTAAAAAGCAAAATGAGAAAAGAAAAATATTAGTTAAATTTGATGAAAGCTCAAAATCTCTTGAAAGATTGTTGAGGAGTCAAAGGTCATTTAAAGATAAAACCGGATTAGGATTTAACTCAAAAGCACCATCAACTAGTAAAACAAAACAAGTAAAATTTGTCAAACCTAGAAGAGAGATTTAGAGATAATTCAATCTCTAATAGAAACTCATGATAAAAGGATTAAGATTATCATTCTCTATGCTTTTATATCATTATCTAACCTTCTTGGATACATGAGTAATTGAGTTTCAAAGCATGTCATCAAACCAAGATTTTACGCGTAGTATTTATCCTCTTGATAGCATCTCCATGCAATTTAAAAGGTACGCATTACTTCAACTTGACTTTGATTGTCTCTTGTTTCTAGCATTATGTGTTGGAATATGTGTTATTAGTAATACTCTAAAGTGTTTACCTGCTATTAGTAATAACTAAGATTAGATTCTATGCAACAAGGAATTTCGTCATTAGTACTAGTAGGAGATATAAGGTGTTTTGGTTCTTTAACTATCAAGAGATAAACACGAGAAACTTTTGAGTGAGTCTCACTCAACTCTTGCTTACAAGTGAGCTAACTAAGAATTTCCTAAGTGTTAAAAAGTCTAACACTTTTGTGATGTTTTCAAAACAAACCTTTGTTAAACAACATTCTCAAACACCATACTTTGAGTCTTAAATTGTGTTTTTCTTCAATCACTCCTTTGTGATAATCTCACATAAAACACACAAGGTGAAATAAATTACATTAGCATACATTAGGATTTGTGGATTTACACATCAAATGTGACACTTAGTCTCATGATGTTGTACCTCTTGGACTTTTTCAAAACAAATAGAGTTCATAGTGTCTTAAGTAAGAAAACCCAAATAGTCGAGGAGTCGTTGAATATAACATTTAACGAGTGATCTCCTCCTTCTAAGATATCATCTTTGGTAGATGATGACTTAGTCGAAAGTCCAATGATGGCAAGACAAGTATGTTGTGTAAAACATTAAAAATAAAAGTACAAAATAACATCTTCTCACCTTGAGTCAAACATTGAATCAAGCAAAATTGGCATAAGTTATAAAACTTGATTTATAGGTCATAGTTGTGTCTAAACAAATCCAACAATAACAGTTTTTGGAATTTAGAGTAAAACAACTAGTGAAATAAAATAAATGTTTCGAAGTAATCATGTGATTATAAGCGTCAATATTTGAAAGTCTTTTTGATAATAAAAGCAAGCTCCAAAAGCAAGGGATTTTAACTTAAAGACATTCCTAGTTACTCTCTTGTTCTCAATGGTTAAGTTATTGATGACTTATCAAGAATGAGATTAGTAAATCCGTAGGTAAAACTAAATGTAGAGAAATGTTCAGGAAGACTAATTGTTCTCATAACAATTAGATCCAACATTATGTTTAGCATTTATGTATGTGCTCGTGTTAAAGAAGATCCTAAAACAACTCTTTAGTTGAGCTTGTTTGGATACATCATAAGGTACTACACAACTAGGATTATGGTATCCCAAAAGAACGGGAATAGAAACCATAGTGTATTCCAAATGGAATTATGTCGGTAATAAGTTGATAAGAAAAGCACAATTGGTACTTGCACTTTTATACTTACTTACCCAATGATTCTTCAAAACACGTAAGGTTCTCAAATTAGTTTCGGATGGAGAAGCACATCAACAAGCTCCGCTTGAATATGCAAATTTGTGTCAACAACGGAATTCTTTTATCAACATTGTTATCCATTCAAAAAAGGAATCATCGACTTCGGCAACAATTCAATCCATTATGGTCTTAAAAGACATATTGTGATCCATCATCATCGCCTTGGTAAGATTGTTCATTGAGGAACGTCTTAACTAAGAAAGTCTTCTACGTTAACCATTCTATCAACTTTTTCACAAAACCTCTTGAATGTGAAGCATTCATCATTCATAGGCTTAGTCAAAGACTCATAAGACCTAAAACCTTAGTTTTGAACATTAAGATAAAACCACAAAAATCAAGACAATCCATTTTGATTTTTTCCCTGCAGCTCCCACGGTACCCTCAGACCATACGGGCGGAACCCTCCTTTTGGTTCCGCCTGGTCCGCCAAAGCTACAGAATGTTTTAGTTTTAATTTCAAAACCAAACACCCTCTTAACTTAATCATTCACTTTCAAACAGCCATCACCCTCTCAAAAACACATAACCATACGAAATTTAGGGCTTTCAATCCAATCTCTTCAAATCCAATCAACTTTGTAAGTGTTCTAATCATAATTGCATTTTTGATTCAAGTATAACATTCTCATTTACATTCATTAACTAGAATCTTAGGGTTTATGCATAAATTTCTTGATTCATGAAAAACTTGGTTACTAGCAATTCATGTCTTCCATTAGTTAAAAATTGTATCCTTTTTGTTGTTACTTTGATTTGCCAAACACACCAAGTGCATTGTCTTTCAAAAATTGAAATCAAAGACTAGAACATGATTCATCACCAAATTGTTAAAACAAATGAAAAACATCATTAAAACATCACTTGCATACTATCTCTTGAATGCTAAAGGGGATACATAACTAATAAGCATTTTCGGGTACATTCAATTGAAGACACATTCAATTAGGAGAGTGTTGGTTATCTTTTGTTTTTATAACAAAACTTGCAAAACAAAACAATTTGGGCATCAAAATGAGTGAAGATAACCAAGTCTCCACATTGTTTGCATATAGGAACACATTAGAACATCCACATTGATTAAAAGTCATTAACATATAATTTTGTGTTTTCTAGGAATCAACATGCCTCACGCAAATAAATCCGATCACAAGGAAACCCTTAAGTACTTGCCCAAACACCATAGGACCAAAGGTCCCAACAAAGTTCAAGTAGAAACCTTTAAGGCATTAGAAAAATGCTATGTTCACGAAGGTAGAACAATTGATCCATCCTTTCTAGAAGGAACATCTATTCACCAAAGCTTTGCCGCAATCAACTTTGATTGTCTCCTTGATATCGATGAGCCAATTTGTGCTAGGTTCATCTTAGAATTCTATGCAACCGTAAACCTTTCCACAAATGATTTTGGTAAGATATCATTAAACTTCACAACCAATCATATACCAAATTTCATAGATTTGAAAGACTTAGCTATCATTTTTGGTGTCCCAAATACAGGTACTTGTCTCTACACGGATAAGTGGCCCATTTCAAGCCTTGACTCGATTGAGCGTTTTCATCCATACGACACCCCTCTAGCGAGTAAGGAAACACTTAAGGAACATCTCTTCGTTAGAACCTCTACCACTAGGAAGAATCGTTCGGGGAATATTGTGGATAAAGATCCTTTTGGTATGGAGGTCAATGAGCTTAAACCACAATTTAAGAAGTGGGAAGAAATCCTTAGAGCTAACGTCATAAGTACCATAGGAAATAGAGATCATGTCAATACATGCCTTTGCTACATGCTCTATAGCATCTCTACCGGTCAACCCTTTAACTTAGCCTACTACCTAGCCAAAAGGATGGCCGACATACCCTTAGTTGGAACAACCGCTCTTCCTTATGGAATGCTTCTTACCCGCCTCTTTAGAGCAATCTCACCCATTCCTCCTAACGATAATGGAATGCGCCTTGACTATTTTCTCGTTCCTCACATCTTCGTTCCTTTAAGTGATAAACGAGTTTTCAAAGGTAAGGGCAAACGTACTCGCTCACTACACCATCATCATCATCATCCGACATGAGCGAGGATGATAAACTTCCTAACTCTAAGTTACCTCCTTTAGACTACCTTCAAGAACTCCCCGTCATTGAAAATGCATCCGAAGAGTTCAAGCAAACCAAAGGAATTTTCAAGTGCTTTGGAAGGTACCTAAGCAAGCTCAATAAGAAGATAGACCGGTTGTAAGAAGATTAAGGAGTGTTTGGCTTATGAATGTTTTAGAACCTTTTATGTGTTAAACTACATGATTTGTATTGTTTTTCACTTTCATGTTTTATGACGTTTGTTGGATTATGTTTGTATAAGCTTTTATTCATAATGACAATGTTTGAGGTGTTCGTCTATTTTTTTATGCTTATGGCAATTCTTACTAAGAATAGTGAAATCCCCGATCTCAAGGTCAAAGTCCTATGATATGTGTGTTTACGTGTCTAATTTTTGCATTGCCTAACCAGAAATGCATTATCTTTTTTATTTTAGGAGTTTTCGAAAATTCTGAAAATCGTCTCGCGGGTCAAAATCGCGGACTGCCAGATTTTTCAGCCCTAGCGGTACCCAAAATTGGGTTCTGCCAGTGTATTTTCTGGGTAACCCAGAATTGGCCCAACGGACCAGACGGAACCCAAAACAGGGTTCCGCCTGTGTACCGCGAGGGTTCCGTCGGTCACCTGCAGAAAATTTTTCATTTTTCTTAAGTTCAAAACTTGTAAAATGTCAAACCATTATCCTAAATAAGAAACATCTTCCATTAACTTCAATAACCATATTAGAACAACTCTCACTCACTAAAACAATTAGGAAGCCACTTCCCTCCAAAAATTCAAATTCAAACATAACTAACTCAAGGAACCCTTTTAAAGGATCCTTCAAACCATTGAAACATTTTCAACCAAATCACATCCCATGATCACAAAGCATTGAGTGTATATATTGGTCTTTCACTCCACCCTATTCCATTGGATTGACATCAAATGATGTGACATGGTCATGAAAATCATTTGAAACCTCAATCTTTGAATGGTAGAACATCAAATCCAAACACCCATTTCAACATCTTTTCCATCCTATAAATTTGAAAGTTTTGCAACAATTCAAATCACACCATCACCATCAAAACTTCTTCTCTCAAAACACCAGAACCACACCTTTGAAATGACTAAATCCAACACATCATCCGAGTCATCAAAATCCTTCTCAAAAACCACTAGGATTAGTGTTAAACCTTGTTGCTTCAACAAAACCGTCAAGTCAAGCTCATCATCTTTAAGTAATGCTTCGCTTAACATTTCTTCACCTATCCAAGATTTCCTTAACCTCACTAACTCAACACCATCCCCAACACATTGTAATACCAATGTAATCACCTTTCAAGATTTGCTTAATCTTGATACTCCAACACCATCTCCAACACATTGCTACACAAACATAGCCACCATTCCTCCACCAACTAGACCTTCAAGTGATTCAAAATCACCTTCTCAACAAGCTCAACCAACAAAAACTTCATCACCTCAATCACCAACACTTACACCAATGGAACTTTTCCATACTCCTCCAACATCACCACACCCTTTTGTCCAAGATCTCAATGATCTTCCACCAAGACCTACACAACCACCACCTTTTGCAAATGAATCACCAAGGTCAATTCTAGACCAAAATGAGCATTTTAACCACACCCAACCACCACAACAAGAGTACCATCAACCCAAACCATTGTTGTTTCACCATATCTACCATGACATCCATGGTCCTCTTTATGGGGAACCAAACTTTGAAAACCATGATCACCCAACTCCACCACATTCTCAAGCCCAAACCTTTGAGTCTTTCTTTCCTTCATATGAGGAAATCCAAAGCATGGTTGAGAATCACCTCCATCAAGCAATGGAATTTCAAACCACCTTGCTTGACTCAATACCAAATCCATCCTCCACTCAAGAACCAAAAACCAACCAACCCTCAAACCAAGAAACCAAAACCAACCCATTTCCACCCACTCATCCACATGTTTGCTCAAATTGTGAGCAAATGGGTGCAAGCATCAAATTGTTGCTTCACCAATTCCAAGATGAAACCCGGTTTGCTCCAACACGTCATAGAACGTTTGGATGCTCTTTCCCACCCAAACAAATCCTAGACAACCTTTGGAGGCCTTTTGCCCCATTTAGGAAAGTAGGATTTGATTTTCCTTTATTTTCTTGGTTATTTTTAGTTTTTATTTTAGAAGTAGAAGAATCTTTCACATTTCTTGTCTTTGACTGTTAAGAGACAAATTTTACTTGGAATGGTATTTCTTTCTACTTACTTACTTGCATGTGTTGGTTGATCTTTGTTGTGTTGCCATTGTGGTTGCAATGTGTATGGTAACTACAAACTTGACTATATATATCACCAACTAACCATTTTTTTGTAGGATAATTATCCATGTTTTCCTTCCTTAATACTCCATTTAGGGGAGTAATATTCAAGGGGGAGCATGAGTATTGCATTATTCCACTTCACAACTCTTATTTGTGTTCTAGACATGAAATGCTTTCATGACTTGTCTTGTGTGGCAACTAACATTTTGTTTTGTAGGGTCAAAATCCACGTCTCCTCTCTTGGCACTCCATTTAGGGGGAGTATCGTCCAAGGGGGAGCAAGTGCATACTTCCGCTTAGCTACTCTTCTTTTTGTTTCGACAAAAAGGGGGAGAATTTATATATAAACTTGTTTCAATTTTTTTTTTTTTTTTTTTTTTTTTTTTTTTTTTTTTTTTTGCATATCACATCATCTTAACAAAAACAAGTTTTTATACTAACTTTATAAGACTTAACACTAAAACTAGTGACTTACTTATAAATAAAGTTTATGTTTTGTCATCAACAAAAAGGGAGAGATTGTTAATACACATATCACCTAAAAACGTTATTTATATTTTACGATCTTTACTAAGTATTTAAGTCTTGTTTAAACTAAGGTTTACATTTCCTTTTAAACAAAACATTATTTTTATTTCTTTAATTAGAAAGTGTCTTGTCACATCACATTTAGGGCAAACTTTGTCAATATACATTTATGGTAAGAAAGTGTGTTTGACTAACCATATGTTTGCTTGCAAGTTTTGTGTTTGACAAGGTGTAATGAGATGTGACCTTGTTTGGTTTGGAAGATTTATTGCAAATCCAACTGCAGCCCTGACGAAACCCTGGGGGTACACGGACGGAACCCATCTGAGGGTTCCGCCGTATCCGCCAGACCTGCAGAATGGTTTGCTATAAATACTAAACCATTTGTTAGTTTTGGATGATGACTTTAGGACATATTTTCATATACTCTCTCAACTAACTCAGTAACATTTGACTTGTGTGATTCTCTTATGTAGCAAGGGACTTCACAAGATCATTCAAGAAGTTACAAGCTTCAACTCTAAAGTTGCAAGTCTTGCAAGCTTTGTCATGTATAAGCTTTGGTAGTTTATACTTCATTTGTATCATGTATGTAGAAGTGATCGGTTAGTATTTTAGGCCTCAAAATACGTAGTGTGTCGGGAGTTGTTGTACCCTTGTAAAAGAACTAACGGGAGTTGTTGTACCCTTGGTAAAGAACTCGACAGCTAGCTTAGTGTCATTAAAAGTGTTAGCGACGATGGGAGTGGTTGTACCCCGTGTAAAAGAACTCGACATCTAGCTTAGTGTCGGTAAAAGTGTAAGCGACGTTGTAAAGGTTTTCTCCGCCGGTGAAAGGAGCTTGTTGATTAGTGCTTATAACTCTCGAGTTGGAAACTCGGGGCGTGGATGTAGGGCAAGGAAAAAGAGTCCTTGTAGCCGAACCACGATAAACAATCGTGTTGTGGTTTGATCGTTTCTTTCTTTATCTTTGCTTATTACATGGTGTCTTTTAGTTAGAATCGCTAGTCACATATAAAGCTTTTCAAGGAATTAAACAAGTTAAGTTGTGTTTATATCTTCAAACAAATGTAAAGCTTTTCAAAGAACTAAACAAGTAAAGTTAGGATCATCACAAGTAAAGCTTTTCAAATTATGAAACAAGTAAAGTTAGAATTGTTATTCACATGGAAAGCTTTTCAAAGAGTCAAACATATAACGTTGTATTTATATCTTTAAGCAAACGTAAAGTTTTTAAAAGGATATTCAAGCTAAAAAGGATTAAAAAAGCGTTAAACTATTCAACCCCCCTTCTAGTTTTCCACAAAATAGGTGCGCCTCAAAGTATGTTTGGAACCGGATGAACGGATTAAAGATAGCGGTTGTTCAAGGCACATGACGGGTAACAAAAGCCTCTTCTCAACTTATCAAAAATGTGATGGAGGTAATGTTACTTTTGGTAGTAAATCTAAGAGCAAAATCATCGAAAAAGGTACAATCTCTCATGACTCTCTTTTTATAGATGATGTAGCTCATGTTGATAACTTAGGTTTTAATCTCCTTAGTATTAGTCAACTTTGTCGTAATAAGTATAACGTCTTTTTTAGTAAAAATGGTAGTAAAATACTTAAAGATGGCATAACCATAGCCAAAGGTGTTCTTAAGAACAACGTGTATGTCATGAAGATGGATCAAACATCTAGAGACAAACTTTGTCTTACTTCATTAGATGAATCTTCAACTTTATGGCATAGACGTTTAGGACACGCTAACATGAGACTAATTCAAAACCTCTCCTCCAAAGACTTAGTTCGAAACCTACCCAAGTTGAAATACGACCAACACTTTTGTGATGCTTGCAAAGTCGGTAAACAAGTTCATAATAACCATAAGGCTAAAAATATGGTTTCCACATCTAAGTGTCTAGAACTTTTGCATATGGATTTATTTGGTCCATCCGCTATACAAAGTTATGGAGGTAACTTCTACACTTTGGTCATAGTAGATGACTACTTAAGATATACTTGGACAAAATTTTTGAAAAGTAAAAATGAAGCTTTTGATAAATTTGAGATTCTAAGTAAGAAAATTCAAAATCAAGTAGGGTCTAGTATTGTGTCTATTAGAACGGATCATGGTCATTAATTTGATAATGAATTTCAATTTGGAGACTTTTGTGATAAAAATGGAATAACTCATAACTTTTCGGCTCCACGTACTTCTCAATCTAATGGTGTAGTAGAACGTAAAAACCGGACTTTGCAAGAGATGAGTAGAACAATGCTTAATGAACAAAACATTCCACAAAAGTTTTGGTGTAACGCCGTTGACACATCAACGTACATTTTAAATCGAGTCTTAATTAGACCATTTTTAAATAAAACTCCTTATGAACTATATAAAGGTAAAAAGCCTACATTAGGATACTTTAGAGTGTTTGGGAGTAAATGCTTTATTCTTAACACCAAGGATTATCTCACCAAATTTGACCCAAAGTCTTATGAAGGTGTATTTCTTGGATATTCACAAAATAGTAAAGCTTACATTGTTTTAAACAAAGAAACCTTAAAAGTCAAGGAATCGTTGAACGTAACATTCGACGAGAGTCCACCTTCCTATAAGACATCACCTTTAGTAGATGATGACTTAGTTGAAAGTCAAGCTATTGAAAATCAAGTGATATTAGAAAATGACAAAGAAGATAAACCATTAAACAAAGAAATTGTTAATGTTAAACAATCCAAAAGTCATCCATTAGATAATGTCATAGGAAAAATAAATGAGAGAACACTAAGATCTAAAGCCCAAAATGAAAGTAACGACTTTTGTTTCGTGTCAACCATTGAACCGAAAAACATTAACGAAGCCATAAAAGATGAGTCTTAGGTAATAGCCATGCAAGAAGAGTTAAACCAATTAGTTAGGAATGATGTGTGGACATTAGTTCCTTAACCAAAGAGTCAAACAATAATTGGAACAAAATGGGTCTTTCGTAATAAAATGGATGAAAATGGAATTGTGTGTAGAAACAAAGCTAGGCTAGTAGCACAAGGATATAATCAACAAGAAGGCATTAACTACGATGAAACTTTTGCTCCGGTTGCTAGGCTCGAGTCAATTAGAATCTTACTTGCATATGCATGTGCACACAATTTTAAACTCTTTCAAATGGACGTCAAAAGTGCATTCTTAAACGGGTTTATAAATGAAGAAGTGTATGTTGCTCAACCAACGGGCTTCATCGATTTTGAAAAACCTAATCATGTTTACAAACTTAAAAAGGCTCTATACGGACTTAAGCAAGCTCCAAAATCATGGTATGATCGACTTAAACCTTCCTAGTTGACCTTAGGTATACCATGGGCTTAGTCGATAATACTCTCTTCACTAAGAAGAAAGGTTCACATATTATCATAGTCCAAATCTATGTTGATGACATTATATTCGGATCAACTTGTCAAGAATTATGCGTTGATTTCTCAAAAATCATGCATGAAGAGTTTGAAATGAGTATGATGGGAGAACTCAATTTTTTCCTAGGATTCCAAATCAAACAACTAGAAGATGGTATCTTCTTTAACCAATTCAAATACATTAAGTACATGCTTAAGAAATTTGGTCTAGAAGATTCGAAACCAATCAAAACGCCCATGTCCACGGGAACAAAACTCACCAAGGATGAGGAAAGTGAATCCGTAGATAGCACTAAATATAGAGGTATGATTGGAAGTCTACTTTACCTAACGGCTAGTAGACCCGACATTATGTTTAGTATTTGTCTATGTGCTCGTTTTCAAGAAGATCCTAAGACAACTCATCTTGAAGCCATTAAAAGGATTTTTAGATATATTAAGGGCACTACACATTTAGGTTTATGGTATCCCAAAGGAACGGGAATGGACACCGTATGCCGACTCGGATCATGCCGGTGACTATGTTGATAGAAAAAGTACTTTTGTTGGACATTGTCTCACCCCATCGTTCTCTAAGAAGCAAACGGCTCTCGCTATCTCAACAACGGAAGCCGAATACGTTTCGGCCGGAAAGGTATGTCAACAAGCTCTTTGGATGAAGCAAGCTCTTGTCGACTACGGAATTCAACTTAACGACATCACCATTCTTTGTGACAACAAAGGAGCCATTGATCTTAGCAAAAATCCAGTTCAACATGCTTGTACCAAACATATTGAAATCTGTCATCATTTCCTTCGTGACAACGTTCAAAAAGGAAACATCTCAATTGAGAAAGTTTCTTCCGAAGACAACATAGCCGACATCCTCACAAAACCTCTTAAACGAGAACCATTTAACCTCCTTAGGCTAGGCTTAGGACTTATGAAACTTATCTTGTAGTTCTAGACATTAGACAAAAATCACAAAAGTCAAAACAAACCAATAAGTCTTTTTCTCAGCAGTGTCAGCGGAACCCTCAGACAAAACGGGCGGAACCCTCTTTTTGGTTCCGCCGTATCCGCCGACCTACAGAATTTTTTTTTAGTTTATATTAAACCAAACACCCCTTATCTCATACCACCACTTCCAAACTGCTACTATTCACTTCACCATTCATCCACACCTACGAATTTTTGGTCCTCCCTTCATTCACATTGCTCATCAATCATCATTGTAAGTATTCTAAACATGATTACACTCCTGATCTGAGTCTAGGAATTCTATTTTTGCACAAAAACAAAAACTTGGGGTTATGCATTAACTTGAGAAACTCATGCATGAAATTAAGTGTTTAACAAAACTAATCATGTTCCCCATAGTTAGGAATTGCATTCTTACTAGTTATAAACATGTTTACTAAAACACCCCCTTGTCAAATTTTTGCAAAAATTTCTCATAAATAGGACAAATATTTTTTCATCTCACATTGTGAATACAAAATAAAACCGTTATGTTTAAAACATCACTTGCATAATGTCTCTTGAATGCTAAAGGGAATACATAACTAATATGTATTTTCGGGTACATTCAAACGAAGCTACATTAAACTAGGAGCATTTGGGTTATCTTTTGTTGTATAACAAAACTTGCATTATAAAACGATTTTGAGCATCAAAATGAGTCAAGATAACCGTACCTCCACATTGTTTTCATATAGGCACACCCTAGAACACCCACATTACAATAGTCGTTTACTTAGACTAAAATGTGAAATCTTGTTTTTCTAGGAATCATCATGCCTCCTCTAACCCATTACGACCACAAGGACACCATTAAGTACCTACCCAAACACCACAAAACCAAAGGTCTTACGGAAGCTCAAATCAACATTTTCAAAGCCTTAGAAAAACGCTATGTCCATGAGGGTAGAACCATTGACCCATCCTTCCTAGAAGGTACAAACCTCTACACGGAACTTGCCACCATCAACTTTGAGTGTCTCTTAGAGATATGATGTGTGGGAATTGCACCAGGCTTTACCTCTCGAGGGATCTCGAGAAGCTTACAACCCTCACCAGGCAGTGTACCTGATCGTTGTTGTATAGTATAGTGACAAGTACCGGGGGATTGATCGTTCAACTTGGGAATAGTGTCGCTAGGATTAGAAAACCTAAAGACTAGGTCTAGAGATGAGAGATGATTCTTTTTGTATTTTTATATTTTTATAAAAGCAAATAAAATCTCGGGTTTTTGGAAGATGGGCGGAATTAGTTGCTAGTCAACTAACCCAATTACTAAGATGCAATCAAAATAAAATACTAAAAATGAAAATAAACTAAATTAAGATAGAGGTGTGAGCAATATATGGGAGAATTGTGTTTACTTAGGTTTCACTACTCCCTAGATATCTTTTACAGGTTAATTACTTGTTACAGTTGCGTGGATGACGGATTATATTCCTTAATACCATTCATGGGGTGGCGTACATACTTCCCCAATCCTATAAGCTCCTACTTCACTCCTATGTCGAGCCGGCTAAGAAGCTCCTAACATGGGATCACTAGAATTCGCTCATGCATTAAATACAATCAAAAAAACCTAGTACACATCGGTTCATGTTTCTTAAGACGTTCAAGCAAGTTACACAATGGAGATATGCCATTATTCTTAAGCCTAACATTGAAATTATTCATCCATTACAACTATAAACAAGCAATCAACCTATAATCAACATCTAGGTTTCATTACATTTAAGCAAACACATGAAAGATCTAGCCTAGCATGTTAAAATCAAGACAAGCATAAGATATATTCAAACAACACATAAACATATTGAATGAATTGAAAGAGGTCTTATCTTAATTGAACATGAAAGGTTTCAAGGGGTGAAAACCCTTGAAAATACTGTTACAAACGACCTAGGGTTTATTAGGTTCGACCCTAGTATTCTCCACACAAGTTCCTCTCTTAATGAATGAAAAATAGAAAAGTATATATAGATTTTGTGAGGTGACGGCGTCAAGAGTAAATGTCTAACGCCGTCATCTCGCCGCCAATAAACTCCTCGGACTGCCTAGATCTGGGTTTGACGCCGTCACGTGTAGTCCATCTTCAGGCCGTCACCAAATTAATTCTTGACGCCCTTCTCTTGACGCCTTCAGGTTTTCTCTGGGTCGTCATGGATTTTACTCCTGGCGCCGTCACAATTCTCTTCTTGAAGCCGTCAGGTACTGTTCTCAGCATGGAAAATTAAGTCTTTGCCGTTTTCTTCACTTTTATGCTCCAAAAACGTCCAAAATGCTTCCTTTTCCAGAATTCACTCCTAAAGTACCTAAAATCACAAAAGGAACGATTTAGGGCAATTTTTGATCAAATAAATTCAATTCCGGGCTTAAAAGACCCCCTAAAAACGGTTCATTTTTCGCCTCAACATATACCCTTACACTTGAGATTTGCTTGTCCTCAAACAAATGCGCTTTTATTCTCGTCAAAATACAAGTTAGAGGTCATTTAACACTAATATAAAAGTAATTACAACAAATAATCGTTGCACTAAAGACCAAACACAAGCACGGAGGTCATACACTAGCACCTCGCAAATAGTGTTTAGATACTCACATCTCTCGGGTGTAATAAAGTAATATCACAATATGGAAATGGAAAATATCTCTCACTACCTGTCATAACAAAATAGATTACCATAGGCTTGGGAAAGGATCAAAACTCCACCACATGGCGTAAGCACCTAGGATAAACTATCAAAAAGGACTTTTTAAAGGGTTGTAACGTTAGGTGTAGGGATATGGAATACACGGTTTTGTTGGATATAGGCAGTCTTTACTAGTGGCGAGTTAATCATCCTGGTTAATTACATGTACAATATGGCGTTGCTAAGCCAAGACTAAACTCGACTTAAGCTAATAAATGAAAAATAACAAAAACATAAAACAAACATAGAATGAAACGGGATGGTAGTCCGTATGTTTTTTCTCTTTTCTTTTTCTATTTTTTTTTCCTTTTTCTTTTTTTCTTTTTCTTGATTTTTCGGTTTTTTTTTTTTTTTTTTTTTTTTTTTTTTTTTTTTTTTTTTTTTTTGCATACACACTTACCATACCATCCAAAATAATACATCATAGGGAATGAACATTCCCCTTACACTTGAATTTTTACATACTTTACAATAAACTAATCTAATAACTCGAATTAAAATAATCAAAACACTTGGAGTACTTTTAAGATTATCGCATATATGAGGGTAATAAATGATATTCTTCCCCATTACTCCATATCAATAGTACTTTACCCATGAGTCCCAATCGTCCCAAAACAATATGTACAAGGATATGACTCGACTTAGCAACCATGTAATCAATTAGATAATTGACTAAGGGTTTAAACATGTAACAATAATGCACTAAAGATAAGTGCATACACGGAAGGCTAAGGTGATTTGGTTGTACATTTAAGTGGGGTGTAACAAATTCTTCCTTTAAGTAAGATGCTTAAAGTTAGAAACGAAAAGATAGGCTCGGAGGGGTGTACTAGGGGTTTCGTGTACTAAAAATGAGTACAACGCTAAGGGTGTGAGAAAAATTAATTAACTTTACTAGCCAAGTAATATGACTTAAATGGTCAAGTAATTATGATACAGGTTTAACACACGGGTGATCCTAATACCTCTTATCATGTAGTAAATCCTACTACACGAATGTAGTCTCACTAGCGGTCTCGGGATGCATCACTAACGCAAGTTCTAGAATCTAAATGCTACCGGTACACTCATAAACACTAATAACAAATGCTTTTCCTATCAAATCTAAAGGCGAACCTCACATATTTGGGTGGAAAATTTTTCTGAATAGTACGGTTTTGTGCTAGTCATACAATCTCCTATCCATGAGACGCTTGCTATGGCTAAAGTTTCACTCCTAAATGTTGTAAAAAATTTTAAATTTTGCGCTAAAATTACACTAACAAGTATTTCTCATAATTTTATTACACATCTACTATCAAACAAACAAACTCAAGCGAAAGTGTATTTGTAAGGTATCATCATTTTACCCTCCCCTTACACTTAGGATGAACATTGTCCCCAATGTTCAAGTAAAGAATGTAAAAGTGAAATAAGTAAAAAGAATGAAGTCAAATACTCCCCTGATTCGCTCGGTATGGATAATAAGGTAATAAGGTTAGATCTTCCTCCAAGAAAATGAACAATCAAAGCTTCCCTTCCAGAATATAAATCATCTTCTCGTCAAACATAACCTGTTAATCCTGAGAAAACAGACAAGGCAACCTCGCGTAAAATCGGCGGCAATCTATATATGCTAACTAATCCTAGAAAACAAAATAAGATATAATGCTAGTGTAATGATGTTTGCAGATCTCTTGGAGATTATAAAACTAAAGATTCAACAAAAACTTTAAGACTCCGTTAGAAAAACAAAACTGGTAAAATTTCCAGAATTTTACACGTGACGCCATCAGGGGTTACTTCCTGACGCCGTCAGAAGTGACCTGTAGAAATTCTTATGTTAAGTTTCCGGAAAATTTCTGGAAAAACTTTGTCCTACTTCCTGGAAAATCCTGCAAAACATCATTATGACTCGATACAAGCATTTGACTCTAACAAATACGAATATACATGTTCACTTAATATTGTGGAGATTCATGATCGAGTTTGTTTCTTAAAAACATATTTGGGGTTTCCCCTTACACTTATCTTTTGTGAAATACCTTTGGATGAAGTTTAGACTAGGCCAAACAACAAAATAAAGTACTTTCACCATTTTAGTTTGAAACATGATCTACCAACAATAAAAATAAAGCATGCATACGGAAACAAATAACAATCAAATAAAATAAAAATCACACAAAACATGGGTTGCCTCCCAAGAAGCGCTTTTCTTTATTTACGAGTCTCGTAGCTAGACTCAAGATCATGGGTTACTACGTGACCTCATCCTTAGTTCCACTCTCTAGGTCATCTCCTATATTGGTATCGCTTTCATAGTGCAGGTATTTTGGGTCTTCGAACTCAAATACATTTTTTCGATACTTAGACCCAAGTTTACTAACATCCTTAAAGAACCCACATGATAAATCAGAAGTGTTCTTACATCCTCTCCGAACATCTTCATCACATAAGATAAGTTGAGAACTTAGCCTATCAAGCCCGTCACAATCGATTTCCTTTAGGTCTTTTCTCTTGTATGGCGTTTGGTATGACACCCTCCTTACTCCATCAGCGAAGGTCATGATTCCGTTCCGGTCATCAACTATTAAACTAGTGATTTCACAGAAAGGTGCTCCGAAAACAACTTGTGATAACCTTGGGTCAACATAGTCTTCGATGTTGTCCACGATTGTAAATTCCATAGTGAGTGCCATATTTCCAACGAATACCTGGATTTCATGATCTCTACCAACCACTTTTTCTCCCTTATAAATCATTCCCCATCTACATATATTGTTATAGTGGAATAGGGACATAAAATTCTTAGGTAGGAATACGTTAATGTAGATGTTATCGAAATACTTATGACCGATCATGCAGGGGATTTTGAGATTATTCGGATCACGTCGCCTTATCTTCCCCGATCTTCCATCCCTTGATCCATAAATACTCCCCTTTAGGGAGGGACGGTACTCGTACACCTCATCATTACCCCTACAAAAAATTACTTTCTTGACACCATTGGTGAACAATGCACTACCATCCTTCTCATCAAGGATTACTCCCGATTCATTGACAAATGGTTTCCCTAGAACAAGGTTGGTTAATGTCAGATTAGTGACGGGGTCTATGTCACCGACCACAGTGAAGTCGATGTTGTAGACAAGTTCTCCAATCATGACTGATAAATCTTTTATTACCCTTGCGTTATTGATTCTTTCATACAACGTGCATTCAGGGAAGGCTTCGTGGTATGAGGAAAGGGGGATTATGTTGACAGGGAGGCTAGGATCTATATGACTATCGGTTAAGAGCCTTTTCCTAATAGTGCAGGAAATCTTGAAAACTTAAGAGTTGCTTCCCTCAGTCCTATCACTAATCCCACTAGTCATATCCACCAATTTTTTCTCAGGTTTCTCTATAATAGATTTACCCAAAATTGCTGGATTTCTCGTATGCTCTTTCGATCTCTCTTTCACTTCACCCAATTTGCTAGACTCTTGCGTGACGGAGTGCTCGAATGAGTTGGTAGGGCTTTTGGCCAATTCGTGGTCCATCCTTGAGGTTTCATCCTTAGCTGTATGACCTATATTTCCAGTTGGTTGATGGTTCAGGTTAGGTGTAGGAGCAGATATTGTGGTGATAGTATTTACAAAATGTATCGGTCCTGGGGGTTGACAGGGTTCCTTACATATTTTTCCTTTGGCGACAGATGTTTAAAGAGTTTACTAGGACTTTTTACTTTCACAGGAGGGGTTGGCTGATTCATGACGGTAACGGATTTGACCTCTTCAGCTTGAATTGGTTTATTAACAGCGTGCTCTTTAATAGCATTTAACATATTACAAATCTTGTTATTCATATCGGCTTGCTGTTGTTTAAATTTAGTCTCGAGCATAGAGAGCTGTAATTCTTGAGATAGGATGAACTTCCGCAAGGCATCTTCATATCCTTGCATAGGAGTGTTCTGTGAAGGAAAATGCTCGGACCATTCGAGTGGGGAGGAATCATTGAAGGATACGCTCCGAGTTTGGTATCCTCTGAAGTTGGGCTTATCCTTCCATGCCTCATAGGCCTCGTCAAAGTTTCGAGGACCTCGACCAACGTGTGACGATGTGAATTCGTTATAAGCACGTTTTGGAAGCTCCATGCAGTTATGAGTTTTGTGAGGGCCATTACACAATTTACATGAAGAAGCGATTTTGTTCACTTGGCATAAAGGCTTAGGAGCTTCGTAAGATTTCATGAGAAACTTGACTCGACCTTCAAGTTCCATGATCCTACGGTCGGGAGTGCTAGAATTGTTCGAAGGCAAAGATATTGCCTTGACCATTTTGTTCAAATCACGGGGATCATTCCAACTTTTGTTGTCATAGAGAGCAAGATCTTCTACGAGTTCCCATGATTCTTCCGCACTTAGATCACGTAGCTTGCCACCGGCCGATTGGTCAATGGTTTGCCTTGTGGAGAGATCGATATGGTCATAAAAAATTTGGACTTGGAGCCAAAGATCTATGCCATGATGAGGGACTTTTTGGAGTAGGTCCTTGAAACGAGTCCATGCTTCATATAGAGTTTCACCTTGACGTTGTTGGAATATCAAGATATCATTTCTAAGCTTGGTAGCTCTCCCCGGTGGAAAAAATTGAGCAAGGAAACGAGTGGTGAGATCATCCCATGAGGTGATGAATCCCGCGGGTAAACGTTCAAGCCATTGACTAGCTTGATCACGTAGAGAGAATTGGAATAGGCGCAATCGGGTTGACTCTCTAGTTGTAGCATCAAGGTCTATAGAATCTACGATTTTAAGGAAGTCCTTGAGATGCTGATTTGGATCTTCGGAACGAAGTCCATGGAATGCACATCCGCTTTGCACCAACCGGATGGTGTCAGATCGCAAGGGAGACACATTGGCTCCTTGGGTGAGCTCAATGGTGTTTCGATAGCCTTGGTGGCTATGTCGGGAATACTCTCCTAGGGTTCGGGGCCAAAGAGGTTGGTTAACTAGTGGTGGGTTTTGTGGGTGGTCTTGTTGTGGTGGGTTGATGGGTTCAATGATGTTACCACCTTCCATGATGTCGGATGGTAAAGAGTTACGAACAAAAACACGAAGAAATGAGATAGACTAAAGAAATCCTAAAAATAAAAATAAAATTCTTACTAGAAAGGAATCTAGCAAGTAGACCTAATAAAAAGAAATCCTAACCTAGACAATAACTATTCCCCAGGCTGCGGCGCCAAAAACTTGATGCGTGGGAATTGCACCAGGCTTTACCTCTCGAGGGATCTCGAGAAGCTTACAACCCCCACCAGGCAGTGTACCTGATCGTTATAGTATAGTATAGTGACAAGTACCGGGGGATTGATCGTTCAACTTGGGAATAGTGTCGCTAGGATTAGAAAACCTAAAGACTAGGTCTAGAGATGAGGGATGATTCTTTTTGTATTTTTATATTTTTATAAAAGCAAATAAAATCTCGGGTTTTTGGAAGATGGGCGGAATTAGTTGCTAGTCAACTAACCCAATTACTAAGATGCAATCAAAATAAAATACTAAAAATGAAAATAAACTAAATTAAGATAGAGGTGTGAGCAATATATGGGAGAATCGTGTTTACTTAGGTTTCACTACTCCCTAGATATCTTTTACAGGTTAATTACTTGTTACAGTTGCATGGATGACGGATTGTATTCCTTAATACCATTCATGGGGTGGCGTACTTACTTCCCCAATCCTATAAGATCCTACTTCACTCCTATGTCGAGCCGGCTAAGAAGCTCCTAACATGGGATCACTAGAATTCGCTCATGCATTAAATACAATCATAAAAACCTAGTACACATCGGTTCATGTTTCTTAAGACGTTCAAGCAAGTTACACAATGGAGATCTGCCAGTTTTCTTAAGCCTAACATTGAAATCATTCATCCATTACAACTATAAACAAGCAATCAACCTATAATCAACATCTAGGTTTCATTACATCTAAGCAAACACATGAAAGATCTAGCCTAGCATGTTAAAATCAAGAAAAGCATAATATATATTCAAACAACACATAGACATATTGAATGAATTGAAAGAGGACTTATCTTAATTGAACATGAAAGGTTTCAAGGGATGAAAACCCTTGAAAATACTGTTACAAACGACCTAGGGTTTATTAGGTTCGACCCTAGTATTCTCTACACAAGTTCCTCTCTTAATGAATGAAAAATAGAAAAGTATATGTAGATTTTGTGAGGTGACGGCGTCAAGAGTAAATGTCTGACGCCGACTTCTCGCCGCTAATAAACTCCTCGGACTGCCTAGATCTGGGTTTGACGCCGTCACGTGTAGTCCATCTTCAGGCCGTCACCAAATTAACTCTTGACGCCCTTCTCTTGATGCCTTCAAGTTTTCTCTGGGTCGTCATGGATTTTACTCCTGGCGCCGTCACAATTCCCTTCTTGACGCCGTCAGGTACAGTTCTCAGCATGGAAAATTAAGTCTTTGCCGTTTTCTTTTCTTTTATGCTCCAAAAACGTCCAAAATGCTTCCTTTTCCAGAATTCACTCCCAAAGTACATAAAATCACAAAAGGAACGATTTAAGGCAATATTTGATCAAATAAATTCAATTCCGGGCTTAAAAGACCCCCTAAAAACGGTTCATTTTTCGCCTCATCAAGATAGATGAGCCTATTTGTCCTAGATTTATTTTAGAGTTCTATGCATCCGTCACTCTCTCCACGGATGAGTATGGTCTCATGTCTATTAACTTCATGGCTAGTGGTCATCAATACTCCTTCACTCTCAATGAGTTTGCTCAAATCCTAGGTGTCCCAAACCGTGGTACTTGCATTTACTCCGACAAGAATACCCTCTCAACTCTTGACACACTCATTGACCGCATCCATCCCTATGATACCCCTCTTGTGTCCAAGGATGAACTTCGAGACCACCTCTTCATTAGGACCACCACCACTAGGAGAACCCGTACCGGAAATGAGGTCAACAAGGACCCATATGGTATGGAACTCAATGAACTCAAGCCCCAATTCTAGAAATGGGAAGAACTCGTTAGAGCCAATGTCATTAGCACCATAGGAAACCGGGATCATATCAATGTTTTCCTTTGCTACATGCTCTACTCCTTGTCCGTTAGGCAATCCTTCAACCTTGCCTACTACATGGCCAAGAGAATGGCCGACATTCCCGTACAAGGCACAACGGCTATGCCGTATGGAATGCTCTTGACCCGTCTCTTTAGGTTCATCTCCTCTATTCCGGCAACCCCTAGAGGTCTTCGCCTAGAATACTCTCTCATTCCACACACTTTTGTCCCACTAAGTGATAAGAGAATCTACAAAGCCCAAGGAAAACGTCCTCATCCTTCTACCTCCTCATCATCATCCTCAATGAGTGAAGATGAGACTTTGCCCAACTCTAGGCTCCCACCTCTAGAATACCTTTCCCAACTTCCAGATATTCCAAATGAGTCGGCGGAGTTCAAGTATATGAAACTTTTCACTAAGTATAGAGAAATTCGCTAGCCCCCGGTCAAAGTCCAATGGTATGCGTGTTTACATGTCCAATTTTTGCATTTCCTAACCAGATATGAATTATATTTTTGTTTTTAGGAGTTTTTGAAAAATTTGAAAATCGTCTCGCGGGTCAAAACGTGGGACTGCCTTGTTTTTCAGGCCTGGCGGAACTGGCAGTACCCTTAGACGGGTTCCGCCAATGTAACTTTATGGAATTCCAGAAATGGCCCAGCGGATCAGCCGGAACCCTCAGGAGGGTTCCGCCTGTGTTATCGCAGGGTTCCGCCAGACAACCTGCAAATTTTCTTGTATTTTTCAAACTTTCGATTTCCACAATACTTCAAAACAATCTTTTAGGTGAGAAACCTATCCCTTGTTTGTTTATAACATCATTAGATTGATTCTCAGCCTCTAGAACTCATAGAAAACCATTTCCAGCCAAATTTCAAACTTAGCCATAACCACCTCAAGGAACCTTCACCCATAAGGGAAGGAACCCTTCCAAAGGTTCCTTACAATTCGTGAAACATATACCTTCAACCAATTTGACAAAACCACTAAGCATTTAGTGCACATCTTTGTCTTCTTCCTCCACTATTTTCATTGGATTGACTTCCAATGATTTGACAACCTTCATTAATCTTCCAAATCATTAGCAACCTCCATTTTTGTATGGTTAAACATTAAATTCAAACACTCCTTCCCATACTTCTTCACCTCTATAAATTTAACCATCTTAGAACACCCTCAAATCACACCATCACCATCACAATCTCTGATCCTAAACCTCTAATCAACCATTTTAACAATGACAAAGTCATCAATCACCTCTCAACCATCTCGACCCATTCGGAGAACCGCCCGCATAAGTGCGAAACCAATTTGTTTACACCACACAATCAACCTAAGTTCTTCATCTTCGGATGAATTCTTCGTACCCATCAAAAATGAACATTTTTTAAACCTTGCATCTCCAACTCCATCACCCAAAGGACCAAATGAGCTATCCACTCCACCACCAACAAAATCACCTAGAGATGGCAACGGGGTTTGGGGCGGGGCGGCCATCCCCATCCCCAAACCCGATTACCAAAGTTCTCCCCAAACCCGCCCCGATCCCCATCGGGGATCTAATCGGGGCGCCCCGTTGGGGCGTGATGGTCCCCCAAACCCGCCCCGTATTAATCGGGGATCTTATCGGGGCGTCATCTTTGGGTGTAATTCTCGACAAAAGCTGCACCATTTTACATTTATTGTTATTTTTATACCGTTAGCAATAACGAACCTATTAATAATCAATTAGAAACAAGCCTTATTAAATTTTCAATGATAATATTATACATAAATAATGATAAATTATACAACAAAAAAAATTAAAACTTAAAATATGACACTAAATGAGTTTCTATAATCACAATTACGCATTCTTATAAATCTAAAAAAACTAACAATATTAGAGTAATATTTTTTATTACGTTAATACTAACAAAATACTATATATGTAGATATATTTGTATATATGTATATGTTAATCGGGTGGGGCGGGGCGGGGCGAGGATTCCCCACTCCCCGCCCCAAACCCGATTAAAATCCCCGTTTAATCCCCAAACCAGCCCCGTAACCCAATTAGCATGCCCCGCCCCGCCCCAATTATGTCGGGTTTCGGGTTTCCCCGTCGGGTTCGGGTTTTTTTGCCATCCCTAAAATCACCCATTGACCCAACTCCACCAAGTGCACCAATCCAAACATCCAAAACCCCATCACCACCAACACTACCTAAAATTGAACCAATGGAGTTATTTGGGTCTCCTCCAACATCACCACATCCTTTTGTACAAGATCTCAATGATCTTCCACCAAGATCAACAAATCCACCACCTTTGACAAATGAAAAACCAAGGCCATTGCTTGACCAAAATGAGCCTTTTAACCACAATCAACCACCACAACAAGAGTCACAACAACCAAAACCATTGTTGTTTCATCCAATCTTCCATGACATCCATGGTCCTCTATATGGAGAACCTAACTTTGAACACCATGATCACCCAACACCACCACATTCCCAATCCCAATTCTTTGAGTCTTTCTTTCCTTCGTATGAGGAAATTCAAAGAACGGTTGAAAATCACCTCCATCAAGCAATGGAGCTACAAACCACCTTGCTTGACTCCATACCAAACCCATCCTCCACTCAAGAAACCAACACCAACCCACCACCACCACCATCAAATGACCCGCTTCCACCCACTCATCACCATGTTTGCTCACAATGTGAGCAAACGGTCAAAATAGGTGAAAACATCAAGATGTTGCTTCACCAATTTCAAGATGAAACCCGCTTTGCTATACAACACATCATCGAGCGTTTGGATGCTCTTTCCCACCCAAACCAATCTTAGACCAAGTTTGGAGGCTTTTTGCCCCATTTAGGAAATGTGTTGAATGACTTCTACTTATAGAAGTAGGATTTTATTTTTCTTTTATTTCTTGGTTATTTTTTATCTTTTATTTTTATTTTTAGAAGTAGGAGGATATTTTTCATTTCTTGTCTTTGACTTTTATAAAGTCAAATTTTACTTGAAATGACATCTTTTACTACTATCTTATTTACATTGTTGGTTGATTATATATGAGTTGTGATTGTGGTTGCTTAAATTCTCATATAATGTGGTGACTACAAGCTTGATTATGTGTCATTATAACCAACTAACCATTTTTTTGTAGGTTCAAAATCCATGTTTTCCATCTTGGCACTCCTTTTAGGGGGAGTATCGACCAAGGGGGAGCACGTGCATAGTTCCGCTTCGCTACTCTTCTTTTTGTTTCGACAAAAAGGGGGAGAAAGATATATAAACTTATTAACTTAAAATGATTTTCATCACTTAAATAAAACAAGTTTAATATAACATTTTTTTTAAGTCTTAACACTAAAATTTGTGAGTTACTTAAAAACAAAGTTTATGTTTTGTCATCAACAAAAAAGGGGAGATTGTTAATATAAATATCGCCTAAAAACGTTATTTATATTTTACGATCTTTGCTAAGTTTTGTTAACGACAAAGTGTAAACTTTAGTTTTTAGTAAAACATAATTTTAGTTTAAAGACTTGCATAATTAGACATTTGCTACATTTACATTTCATATAAAACACAACATTTTTATATTTCTTAAAATAGAAATGTCACATCCCATTTATGGTAAGTTTGTGTCAAACACATCAATATGTATTTAAGGAAAGATTGTGTGTTTGACTCACCATAAGTTTTCTTACACAAGTAAGTGTTTGACTAGAAATAAGTTGATGTGACTTTGGTTGGTTTGCAATGATTTATTGCAAAACTTACTATCAGACCTAGCGGAACCTTGGAGGTACACGGGCGGAACCCATCTGAGGGTTCCGCCGTATCCGCCAGAGCTGCTGAAAGTCTTGCTATAAATACCAAGCAATTTCTTAGATTTTTCCTTTATCACTTCTTATTACATTTACACATACACATTCATATTATTCATCTAACACTTTAACATTTTATTTTTGTGTGAAGATTCTTTTGTAGCAAAGAAGTTCACAAGTACATATAAAGTTACAAGTATTCAACACAACGTTGCAAGACTTGTTAACTTAGCATCGTGTAGACTTTGTGTAGTTTACACTTCATTTGATTGTGTATTTTCGGTTGTGATCGGTTAGTATTTTAGGCCTTAAAATATATAGTGTGACGGGAGTTGTTGTACCCTTGTAAAAGAACTAACGGGAGTGGTTGTACCCTTGTAAAAGAACTCGACATCTAGCTTAGTGTCGGTAAACGTGTATAAGCGACGTGTAAGGTTTTCTCCGCCGGTAAAAGGAGCTTGTTGACTAGTGAAAGAAACTCTCGAGTTGGATACTCGGGGCGTGGACGTAGGGCAAGGAAAAAGAGTCCTTGTAGCCGAACCACGATAAATACTCGTGTTGTGGTTTGAACGTTTCTTTTTTTATACTTGCATATTATATATTGTCTTTGAGTTTATATCTTTGATTAAACAGAAAGTTTCAAAAGATAATTAAATGGAAAACCGGTAAAACTATTCAATCCCCTTTTAGTTTTCCACACACTTAATACCAAAGTTATATCCAGATCATCTTATATAGGTAAGCGGAATTAAGCTTTAACTACGTGTAACATATGATTCAAACCTGCGAAGTACAATTTTCTTGTCAATTCTTTGGTCTATAAGGACGTGTTAGTATAAATCATATGCTCAATCATTTAATTAAAGTTAACCACCAAGGTTGTACATGCTCTTAAAGTTCTAGTCGAAGGTATTTAAAGTGTTGTTTGTTTTATTAAGGACGGACGTGTTAGTATAAATCATTTGCCTTAGAATTTTGTTATGGATTTTAAAAGATGGTTTCTTGCTTCATAATTCTTTTTTGTAGTTTAAGAATATATTTTAATGTAATGACTTATTCAAGTGAAGCAACATGCTACAAGGAATTGAAATAGGTGAACATTTTGTTAGATGCATGCAAGACTAACCAGTAAAAATTAAGGTTCCTTTATCTATGTATCTAAAGGGTAAGGTAAATGACAATTGTGTCATATAAATTGATATAACTGAAAGACTAAACATTCTGTGATTTTATATTCTAAACACTACATTTTTATAATTTAACGATAATTTTATTTTAAAAAGGACTTTAACAAGTGGCTAGAAATGCCCACTAGAACAATAAACTGATGGGTTTTCTATTCCCAACTAGATTAATACGCAGCGGAAATAATAATATTCTAGGGCAAGAAGGGAACTAAACCCTAAAGGATCTAAACCTAATTAACTAAAAGCAACTTAAAAGAAATAAATAAATAAGTAATTAAAAGGAAAGAAGAAAATTACTAACCTTTGAGAAAATCGAATTTCTCACGGGGACCACCTTGGTCGAACTTGGAGGCGAGTACCCAAACGAGAGTACCTCTAATAGTTCACACCCAAGAACCAAAAAGAAACTATTCTTTCGAACTCCTAAGGTCCCGATAAACGAAAGACTCTTACAAGGAGTAGGAACTAGAATGAGTAGGAATGAGCAATTAAAAGCCAAGGCATGTTCCTTCTATATATAAGGAAAGAAAAGGGTCTTGGTTTACCCTTTGGAGCGATGTGGGACTTTTCCCAAAAAAACAACATCACATGCCTTGTTACGGCGTAACACTTAACGTGCTTATGCCGTGACTAATTCTTTGAATCATTTTCTCTTTTACGGTTCACTGAGGGCGACCCAAAAAGGACTCCACTTTTGACGATAGTCTCACCAATTAGTTATGAACTTGGACATTAATTCCAACAGTCTCCCACTTGGACAATTCATCAACTATAATTGGTCTAAGCCTATTCCGATCAACTAAGCAGAGAGTGCCATCCAATGCAACTGCCGAACTCTGAATCATATCTTAGAGTCAGCCCTTAGATAAGCGATCAACTTTTCCTTTGTTCTACTGATATCGTATGAACCTGAGACATGGATTTTAATCAATCTCCAGGTTCAACATTATGTTTCTCGATTTCCGATTATTTGACTATATGAGACTACTGAATTGAACACATCAATTTAGTCCTGGCTAGGCCTAGCACATTTAAGTCAACATTTAATCATCGAGGGGCCCATTGATATCACTTTCCCTTTTAGGCGAAAGGAACAAATAAACTTTGAATACATAGAACTAGTCAACTTATCATGTCATACCTAGCATACCCTTTATAACTGGCATTTACGCACAGCGTTTGAATAAACTAAAGTATAACAGACTTGAAAACTAGATACTCGATGTATCTCCATTTTAAGAATAGAGGATATTATCATCTTAGAATTACTCGTGATCTCAATCCATGAAGTAATCTTTCTAAGTGCGGGTTTGTCCTATACTTAATTCCCATTAAGTACTCATGAGTGTTGCAGCATTCTCTATGCTATGTCTAATCTCCATAGACAATCTACTAACACTCCATGACAGTCTTAAATCAAAACTTACTTCCAGTAGTTTGAACGACTGAGGAGGTTTGAGTAAACTAAGTACTCAGGAAGTGAATTCTAAACATGCAAAAAATGAAACACAATGATAAACAATAGTAAATGGTAGCACACTTGCAAATAAACAAATCTCTATTATTTAATCACCAAATCTATTACGATTTCAATCATTGATTATAATGTTTCAAACTCAAACTAACAACTAAAACTTTATTTTATCTTTCAATCCTATGCTCCAAGCATGTTCATCGTGTTTAGACTTAGCCAATGCCTTTGTGAATGGATCAGCTAGATTATCCTCTGATCGTATGTCTTTCACAATCACGTGTCCTTCTTCTACCTTTCTTCGAACAAAATGGTATTTCCTTTCAATGTGTTTTGACTTTCCGTGATCCTTGGGTTCCTTAGTCAAGGCGACTGCACTCTCATTATCACAGAATATTTCAATGGGATCTTGTACTGTTGGAACAACTCCAAGATCTCCAATGAAATTCTTCATCCAAATAGCTTCCTTTGAAGCTTCACAAGTTGCAATATACTCGGACTCACATGTGGAGTCTGCCATTGTATCCTGCTTTGAACTTTTCCACGTCACCGCTCCCCCATTTAGCAAAAATACCCAACCAGACTGTGAACGACTATCATCTTTATCTGTTTGGAAACTTGCATCACAATAACCAGTCACTTTGAGTTCTTCTTCTCCACCATAAACTAAGAACCTGTCTTTAGTATTTCTTAAATACTTAAGAATGTTCTTTACTGCTGTCCAATGACCTTCACCAGGGTTCTGCTGATGTCGACTCACCATGCTCAAAGCAAAGGAGACATCAGGCCTTGTACACGTCATGGCATACATGATCGATCCTACAGCCGAGGCATATGGGACTCGACTCATTCTATCTAGTTCTTCATTAGTTTTTGGACATAGATCCTTACTAATCTTTATGCCATGATGTAAGGGTAGATTCCCTTTCTTAGAATTCTCCATTTTGAATCTTTTCAAAATTTTATCTAAGTACGTGTCCTGGCTAAGTCCTATAAGACGCTTTGACCTATCTCTGTAAATCTTTATACCGAGAATATATGCTGCATCTCCCAAATCTTTCATAGAGAAACATTTCCCCAACCATTCTTTTACACTTTGTAATGTTGGGATATCGTTTCCTATGAGTAGTATATCATCCACATATAATACCAGGAAGACTACAATACTCCCACTGACTTTGATATATATACAGGACTCATCTTCGCTTCTAGAAAATCCAAACTGTGTGACTTTCTCATGGAAGCAGAGATTCCAGCTACGAGATGCTTGTTTAAGTCCATAAATGGCCTTTTGAAGCTTGCACACTCTTTTAGGATACTTTGCATTTTCAAAACCTTCTGGTTGTGCCATAAACACATCCTCTGTTAGTTTTCCGTTAAGGAAAGCGGTCTTGACATCCATCTGCCATATTTCATAATCATGAAACGCAGCTATGGCAAGCATTATCCTAATTGACTTTATTTTAGCTACTGGTGAGAAGGTTTCATCATAATCAATCCCGTGGGTTTGAGTATAACCCTTCGCTACCAACCTAGCTTTATAAGTGTGTACATTCCCATCCATGTCTGTCTTCTTCTTGAAGATCCACTTACATCCCACAATCTTAAGACCGAGTGTAGTGTCAACCAAATTCCAAACTTGGTTGTCATACATAGACTGAATCTCGCTTTTCATAGCTTCCTTCCACTTAGCAGCCTCAGGGCTTGCCATCGCTTCCTTGTAGTTGACAGGCTCATCCAACTCACTTAGTGTACTATCACTAATCTTGTCCTCTTCAATATGGAAACCATAATAGAATTGAGGATCCTGAGAAGGCTTGCTTACTCTACTACTTGTTCTGCGAATGGGTAAGGATATATCATCAGGTTCAACAGGTGTTACCACCTCTTGTTGAGTGTCAGTGTTTACTATAGGTTCTTCATCGGTAGAATGTTGAATTTCTTCAAGGTCTATTTTACTCCCACTGTCCTCTTTGGATATCATTTCTCTCTCGAGGAACGTTCCTCTTCGAGCTACAAACACCACATTATCCTTGGGTCTGTAAAACAAATATCCAAATGACTCTTTAGGATAACCGACGAAAAGACACTTTTCGGATCTGGCTTCTAGTTTGTCCTGAGCTTCTCGTCTAACGAAAACCTCACAACCCCAGATTTTGATGTGCCCAAGGGAAGGACGTTTTCCCTTCCACATCTCAAAAGGTGTCTTCGGAACCTTCTTAGTGGGTACAAGATTTAAGATATGGGCAGCTGTTTCTAATGCGTAACCCCAGAAGCTTATTGGAAGTGTTGCTCGACACATCATAGATCGAACCATGTCTAACAGGGTTCTATTTCTCCTCTCCGCAACTCCATTTAGTTGTGGTGTTCTAGGAGGAGTTAACTGTGAAACTATACCACAGTTTTTAAGATGATCGAAAAATTCGATACTAAGGTATTCTCCTCCCCTATCGGACCGGAGCACCTTTATCTTTCTGCCCAGTTGGTTCTCTACTTCGTTTTGATACATTTTGAATACTTCAAAAGTATCCGACTTATGTTTAATCAGATAAACATATCCATATCTACTGAAATCATCAGTAAATGTAACGTAGTAGCGGTTTCCATCTTTTGTGGTTGATCGGAATGGTCCACACACATCTGTGTGTACTAAGTCCAATAATCCTTCACCTCTTTCACATGTTCCTGTGAATGGTGATTTAGTCATCTTTCCCAATAAGCAAGGCTCGCATACATCATCCGATTTGAAGTCGAATGATTCCAACACTCCATCCTTTTGGAGTTGGGCGATGCGTTTCTTGTTTATGTGCCCAAGACGAGAATGCCACAATTTTGATTTATCAATCTCATTAGATGAACCAACATTTAAAATCACATTGCTATTATCACTAATACATTCAACAGTTTCATATATGCCTTTGCAAGGAGAAGCTTTAAATATAAAACAACCATTTGAATAAACCAAAATATCTCCATTCTCATTGTCAAATGAAAATTGATAACCATCCTTAAACAAAACATGAAATGAAATAATGTTTCTTGTCATTTCTGACGAATAACAACAATTATTTAAATTTATCCTAACTCCAGACTTTAGCATGAGCTCGTACTTTCCAATCTTCGTCACAGGTGTGATTTTCCTGTTCCCCATGACTAAGTTGAGCTCTCCATGCTTCAACTTCTTACTTTCCTTTAGACCCTGCAATACAGTGCAAATGTGAGTACCACACCCTGTATCCAAGACCCACGAATCAGAAGTTGTAGTATTGTGGAGTTCGATCATAAACATACCTGAGTGACTACCCTTTTCGACCTTTCCGTCTTTGAGGTCCTTCAGATATTTTGGGCAGCTACGCTTCCAATGTCCCTTTGTGTTGCAGTAGAAGCACACTGCTTCCTTTGGATCACTTGTCGGTGCAATATCAGATTCAGCCTTTCTCTTAGACCCATAATCGGACTTTCCTTTTGTGGCCTTTCCTTTCCAGTTGGAATGAGAAGTCTTTCTTTTCTTTGCATTATGACCAACAGTCAACACAGGAGCCGCTGAAGTAGAGGGCATATCAATCTTCTTGATCCCTTGCTCAGCGGTTTGCAACAAGCTATGGAGTTCCATTATTGAGGTCTCTTTCCCGTTCATTTGATACGAGAGCACAAACTGATTGTAATCAGCTGGCAGACCAGATAGGATTATGTTGATAGAAAGCTCAGTATCGAATACCATGTTCAGAGATCCCAATCTGTCAAAGTACCCTTTCATCTCTAAGACAAAAGCACAAATAGAGGCTCCAGGTTTCGGTTTGCAAGCCATGAGGGATTTAACAACATCAAGGCGTTCTTTGCTTGCCTTTGCCTGAAACATTTCTTTGAGCTGTTGGTTCATCTCATAAGCCCAAGTATTCTCAAAAGTCTTTTGCAGTTCAGGGCTCATGGACGATGCCATGATGCATGACACTTTGTTTGCATCATCATAGTGCTTTCGGTGAGCTTCAATCTCTTCTTGGGTTGAATCATCATCAATTTTGGGAATTTGCTCATCGAGAACATACTCTTTGTTCTCGTACCTTAGGGTGAACCTAAGGTTTCGCATCCAGTCCATATAGTTAGGACCGGTGAGTCTTTCCCTCCCAAGAACTGAGAGTAATGAGAAGTTTGGGTTATGTGAGGGATTGGGAACGGGAGGATTGACACCATTTTCAGTAGACATCTATAAGATAAAACAGTTTTAGTTTAGCATGAATATTCCTTAATCAATTACCCAATTTTATATTAAGGCTAGGATCCATATTTTAGATTCGTTTTATGAAGAGGGTTGCCGTAATCACATCACGAAATTATTTTAGGTAGACAATGTCTTTGTCAATTTCATTCTCTATGAAATTCCTAGTTCTTTTGAGATTCATTGATTCTGATCAATGGCATGTTAATCTCGTATATGCTTATCTACAATTCATGACTGGGATGCCGAGGATCATGAATAAGACAGTGAATTTAACCATGCAAAACCCGCGTGGTACCCGGCTCGAGTCAGCCCGAGAATCGCGAGACCCACATCACCTTTCACTTATGTTCTCTTATTAATGTGCCGGTAAACCACACACGCTCCATTAATAGCCCATATGATAGATGTGCGGTTTTCATGGGTTGGCATACTATTCACATTTTCTATATATCTAAAACGGGAATTTTGTTTTAGTAGTTTCAAATAATATAACAATTATAATATATATATAAGGTTCCTTTTAAACATTTTAAACTTTTGTTCTATTTTAAACATTTTAAAATATAGGGTTCAAAATGAAACATTTTAAACTTTAGGGTTCTATTTTAAACATTTTAAAATATAAGGTTAAAAATGAAACATTTTAAACTTTAAGGTTCTATTTTAAACATTTTAAAATATAAGGTTCAAAATGTAAATTCATATTAACATTCAATGATCATAAGACAATAATATAATATACAATTATTATTTACACTTATCACATGTTAACAATTTACTTTTTAAGTGCTAATAGAATTAGGCTAAAGCTCTGATACCACTGATGGGTTTTCTATTCCCAACTAGATTAATACGCAGCGGAAATAATAATATTCTAGGGCAAGAAGGGAACTAAACCCTAAAGGATCTAAACCTAATTAACTAAAAGCAACTTAAAAGAAATAAATAAATAAGTAATTAAAAGGAAAGAAGAAAATTACTAACCTTTGAGAAAATCGAATTTCTCACGGGGACCACCTTGGTCGAACTTGGAGGCGAGTACCCAAACGAGAGTACCTCTAATAGTTCACACCCAAGAACCAAAAAGAAACTATTCTTTCGAACTCCTAAGGTCCCGATAAACGAAAGACTCTTACAAGGAGTAGGAACTAGAATGAGTAGGAATGAGCAATTAAAAGCCAAGGCATGTTCCTTCTATATATAAGGAAAGAAAAGGGTCTTGGTTTACCCTTTGGAGCGATGTGGGACTTTTCCCAAAAAAACAACATCACATGCCTTGTTACGGCGTAACACTTAACGTGCTTATGCCGTGACTAATTCTTTGAATCATTTTCTCTTTTACGGTTCACTGAGGGCGACCCAAAAAGGACTCCACTTTTGACGATAGTCTCACCAATTAGTTATGAACTTGGACATTAATTCCAACATAAACCGCAAGCATGATTAGGATCAAGGATATAATCAGTTCACGTGGGACGAAAAATCCGACTTCCATTGGTAATATTTTCGCACAACATGTACAAGGCAGATTCAATTCAAAGCAAACTTAGTTTTTAAACCTCCAAATGATTTAAATGGTGGTTTGCACAACCTAACCGAAACAAACCCAAGGACTAGTTATTGTTTTAAAAGGTGATTAATCAAGTTTTTAATGTTTTTTGAATAATCAGGTAGGCACCACAAATTTTGAACAGTTATCTAAAAGTCACTAATTATTTTGCGATCAATGAACAAGTGTTGAGATAATTTCATGTGCTCATTATACACAGACATCTGTTAGAATTATTTGGATCACAGTAATCTGAGAGTCGTGTAAACACTTTCAGATCGAAGTATTTCGATGGTTCTATCGAAATTTTTAATCGGATAAAACTCAAATTTGAAACGAGAATATGTTTTTGTAGTTATGAAAACCAAACCAGAGATCGTAAACCTATGTATGACCAAAAAATAAATTCGGTTGTAATTGCCCATGGCAGTTATTTAACTACCGATTTAGTTAAATTAACTTATAAAATTAAAGTCAACAATTCCGGGAAATTTTATTTAACCACCGAATTCGGTTGTAGCTCGACCCCAGCCAGGGGCGCTGCCCCTTGGACCCTGCTACCAGGGGCTGCCGCCCCTGGAACCCCGCTACCGGGGCGCTGCCCCCGGACCCCGTGATTCGGGGCAATAATCATAATAATGTCATACAAGTGTGCACTCCGCACAACCCCAACTTGTTGAACATTTATCATAATAATACATTGGTCAACTAAGTCAATCCATTACACTTAAAATCATATTAGTGATGTAAAATCACCAACAACATCTTGTCGAAACTAAATCGACTCTGCGAAGACCCAAACTACTATTAATATAATTTTACCGGGTGGTAAGTATTAAATTAACGATGTCAACAGTTTTCATTTGAATTGAGACACTTTATGTGTGTTACTTAAATGGACAACTTTTCTCTTTAAATTACTTTAAATGATCAAATAGCGCAGGTTATTTTTGTTTGCATGTTTGTGTGTCGCGACAATTATTTCACGTTCATAGAGGAACTTTGTGATCGAGTATAAACAAATTAACTTTTATTGGAGTTTGGTATTTTATGAAGTGACAAAATTTTCTATGTGTATATCATTTATTTCTTATTGGACTTTGGTATTTTATGAAGTGACAAAATTTTCTATGTGTATATCTAGAGATGGTAAAACGGGCAGGCACGGGTTACGGGTTATGGGCTAAATGGGCTACGGGCTAAATGGGCGTGGACAAAACAGGTGCATGCTATACGAATCACTTTAGAAAAGACTTAAAACAACAACAAAAATTCCTCAAACGTAACACCTCATTTATATTTAAGTAATATATTCATAAGTTTTTTATTAAAAACAATTTAATGTTCTCTCCAATTAAGAGAAAAACATGTGTGCCTATTATGTCATTTAACTTTTAAATGGGCAATAACTGGATGTCAAGAATCATATAATATATCTTACTATTGAACCATGGTATTTAAATTTGCTTTTGGTTTATATTTGAAGAAAAACAAGCACATATTAGCTATATATATAACTGCTCAACCTCATTACCAACAATCTTTCAATTTTGAATTTTTTTAAATCATTGTTCAACATATTCCATATTTGAAGGATCGCTATTCATGCTCCAAACATATAATCATTATAATAAATAGTCGGATTCTACACATTTTTTAGCTAAAGAATACACGATTTAAAAGTATAAATTTGGTGTATGTGGTTAGAAATGATAATTTCTTATTGATCAATATAAGGTGAAGATGCCTTTTTTTTTTTTTTTTTTTTTTTTTTTTTTTTTTTTTTTTTTACGACGGGAATAAAGAAGATTGCTGCTAACAGTACAATAAATTTTGGAATTTATCCTACAAATGTTTATCTCAAGTGATGAGTTTATTCTCATTATAATGTGTTATGTCTTTTTGGAACTGTTTTCTAAAATGCCCATTTGTTTATTGCAGATATGAAGACATCCAAATTGGCTTACCGTTTGAGGCAGCTATGGCGTGAAGGTTGCATTGACTTTGTATAATTCTTTCCCATTGCATATGTGCTATATAAAATTATCATTTGGAACTCGGACTTGAAGCTTCTGTTATGTCTCTGATATGGTAAGCGATAACTTTAACATCATTATTGACATCGGTATTTCCAGCATTATAACCATTTCAGTAGCCACAGTCTCATAGATAAAAAGCCAAATAAAATTGTCATTTTGTGGGTCTAATTTATATGTTATGAGAAAAACAGAGAAGTTAATACCAGATTTACAAAATCCCCATGAAATTTTTTTCATATTGGCTATTCATTTATGTGAAAAATTGTTTTCTTTGTGGCATCTGCATGTAACTTACACAGAAACACGTCCCTCCTTCTTACACTTCTTGACAATTCTTTGTGCAATTGTTGGAGGTATATGTTTGATTATGCTCAGTATTCCCAACCCATATAATTGATTATGTCCATCATGTCCTTTTTCAGTGTGATTTTTCTCAAGCCGTTTTGCGAAGCATATGCAGGTGGTGGGACTTAGATTGGCAGATTTGGTCCTCTTTTTCAGACTGGAATGTGTGGTTTTCGTCTATCAGGCTCGCATCCAATAGTAAGAGTCTTTTGGAAGGTGTCTTCTGTGTTGCTTGGTGGTCCATATGGGTCTTCTGGAATCGGCTTCTTTTTGACGATAAACCTCCCTCCCGTTCGATGATTATTGATGATATCATGTCATTATCCTTTCATTGGTGCAAATATAGATGTAAATGGGTGTTTTCTTGGGAGGCTTGGCTAAAAAACCCTCATTTGATTTCCTTGTAATGTTTTGTGTGCTCTAGCTCCTTGCTGGTAATAAAAAAATTTGCCGTTCAAAAAAAAAAAAAAAAAAAAAAAAACTTATGTTATATACACATAGATTAGAGGTGGAAAAGTAAGTGTGTGTTGCCCAACAGCCGCGGGTCAAACTTATAATTGTTTTGTACCGGTTAAAACGGGTTGGGTTTATCTGATTTTCTTTATTTATATAAAGGAGAGCTTTAGTGAGTCTTTTGGTGAAGAAAGGTACTATAGATGCCATGACAAAAAAAACTAAGAAATTGAAGCTGAATTATGTTTATTTTAGTGAAAATTAAGAGCTAATGTTCAGTTAACAAATTTGTACTTCATTTATATCTTCAAGGATGGTAAAATTGAAGGCTATTCTCAGCCTACTTTATAAAATGATTTCATGGGTTTGCAAAACTTTATTTCTGGAATGACTTTATTTCCTTCTTGATTGAACTTTTCTTAGTCTAAATGATTTGTGTGGATAATTTCTTTAGTTTTGCATTTTATAGGTATAGAGGAAATTACTCTTCATTCTTTAAACAGGTATCAATAAGAAACAACTGCCAAGGTTATTGACCGTCTAATATTAGGGTGAAGGAGTTGATACTTGGAAAAATTCCTGCAACTTGGTCACTTTAAAGAATTATCTTAGTTTTGTATTCGTGTAAACCTTTTCTTTGTTTTCCTTCTACTTTAGTTCTTTATGTTATGACTACTGCCCTTTTTATGTTGGTTATGTGTTTGGATTAAAAACTTACGCTACTTATTTGCATGACTTTTGATACTCTTATTCAATTGCCATTTTCTTTTTAATACCACAAGTGCCATAATTTTCCTTTATATAACCAAAATGTATTAGCGGATCTACTAACTAAGAACAAGATAAAAACAAAACAAACTTTAAGGATGCCATCATCTCTAAGAACATTGATTCGTGCCTTTGAAGCATTAGCGGGTCTACTAACTATTCGAAGAAGATCACATAGCCTAAAAGTACCTTACATACTTCTTTCATCAGCTTTGTTTCTTTTACTTTTCCTAATAACAGGTCTACGTTCGTTACAAGAAAATTTTATACTTTCAGTCATAACTTATTGTTCCGTTACAAGAAAATTTTATAGTGTTTACGTTCGTTGTTATTTCTTACTTTATTCATGTACTTATCTTCTTTTAATAAAAAAACCTTCTAAAATCCTTTGGATTCCAAGGGTCTAGAAGCTAGTAATAAATAGTCGGATTCTACACATTTTTTAGCTAAAGAATACACGATTTAAAAGTATAAGTTTGGAGTATATGGTTAGAAATGATAATTTCTTATTGATCAATATAAGGTGAAGATGCCTTTTTTTTTCTTTTTTTTAAGGTGTGGTTGGAGATGGCCTTAGCTTTTGCAACAAAGTTGACACAAAATAATAGCTTGCAATGAAATACAGTTTCTACTCTAGTCAAATAATTAAATCATTCGCAAACACATGTGTCTACGTCACACTTATATAAGAGGTGATTTGCACGTTTTTCTTTTTTATTTGCAACTCACTGTACAAATATTCAATACATGATGCAAATTTGATAAAAGTGATGCAATAATTGGAGTGTCTCAATCAAAATTAAATGTGTGCAAATCAATTCCAACTTATATACATTAGAAAGAAACAAAGTCATATTTAGTAGGATTTTGCTAACCAATTCCCACTGGTAGGTAAAATTATAAAGACCCGTAATAAATATTTAATAAATGTCAAAAGAATTTAGGCTACTCTATTTACATACGAGTAAAGACATCTCAATTTTTTTGTGTAACCTAATTAAACATAAATGCTTCTTCAAACTTGATAAATATTCACAATTTCAACATTTTTGTCTTTAATAACCTAGAATAAGATCAAACTCGATTAGTTAAACGAACTAATTTGTCTTAACTCGATCATTTTGTCTCGATTAATTCACGTATACATTGAACCAGATTATCATCTCGTCTTTGTATGTTCATCTTACCTCTATTAGTTCATGAAATGGTGATTAAAAATATGCAGGTTGTATATATGGTGATTCAGCTATAGTGATGATGATGACAGTGGTGGTGGGTGATGGCGGCGGCGGTGGTGGTGGCCATAAATCAGTAGTTGTTTAACTTTTGATTCGAATAGGTAGTGCCGTAGTGGTGAGATGATGACGTGGTAGCTGGATAATAACAATGGTGGTGAAAATGAAATATACAATTATACTATATAATATTCATTGATGTGCTTTGGGGAGCCGGCATTGTTTCGAAGTCGACGACTTGGAGGTCGGCTCTAGGAACTGTGGCTGCTTGAGTGCACTATGGAGCCGCGATTTGTTTATTGAAATAATACTTTTTTTCTTTTCGGTTCTTAGCACCTCCTCTAAATATATTCTGGCACCCCTCTATTTATTTATTTATTTATTTTTATAATTTTGTTTTATTATAAAACTATGAAACTGAAAATACAAATCATAAAATATAAAGTTTGGTGAGTTTAAAGTATTAAAAGATAGAAAATAAGAAACAAAAAAACTATAAAAATTGTTTTGTCCTGTCAACAGTGGTTAAAAGTGTGGTGGAGTGTGTCACAATCCATTAGGGACGGTAACGGGGCGGGTTTGTGGCGGGGCGGCCATCTCTGTCCCCAACCCCAATTACCAAAGTTCTTCTCAAACCCGCCCCGATCTTCATCGGAGATCTAATCGGGGCGCCCTGTTGAGTCGTAATGGTCCTCCAAACCCGCCCCGTATTAATCGGGGATCTTATCGGGGAGTCTTCTGTGGGTGCAATTCTCGACCAAAGCTGTATCATTCCACCTTTATTGTTATTTTTAGACCGTTAGCAATAACGAACCTATAAATAATCAATTACAAACAAGCCTTATTAAGTTTTCAAAGATTGTATTATACATAAATAATGATAAATTATAACGCCAAAAATTAAAACTTAAAAATATGAGATTAAACGAGTTTCTATAATAAAATATTTTCATTCTTACAAACATAAAAAACTGACAACATTCGAGTAATATTTTTTTATTATGTAAATGCTAACAAAATACTATATAGGTATAGATAGGGGTGTTATCGGGTCGGGTTGTCGGGTTATTGGGTTTATCGGGTCGGGTTGAGTCGGGTTTTGAGTTTTTAAAAAATGACCCGCAACCCGACCCGATAAGAAATCGGGTTATCGGGTTCGGGTGCTTATCGGGTCGGGTTAAGTCGGGTCGGGTTGTCGGGTTATAAGATAAACCCAACTCTATGTAAATAAACGAGTAGATAAGCAACTTATATAGGTTTCGAAAAAAATATAACTGATCACCATGTAAGAATGTTTAAGAGTACCAACAACAAAAAATGGCATATGTCAAAACTACATGCATGTATAGCGTTAACAAAAAACTGTTTGTTTGAGTATTTACAACTAATGTTAACCAAATGTATGAATGGAGCTTGTTTTGCTCGTCTGTTACAACCTTTGTATGGTTAACTCATAGATATTACTCTCCTTCAACCTTTGCTCGTCGTCTTTTATTATGTTTTTGTTTGTATAAAAGAATGCAAGATAGCGCATGACTCTTTAGCGTGCATCTACGTAAATGATTCAATTTTAGGTTTAAAAGTTTTTTATTATCTTTCACACATCAGCTTCATCTTTGTTATTCAAAAGCTTTAATTGTTATTCCATAGATGGCTACTGAGCCCAATTAAGTAATTAACCATTTTATGTTCATATATATATATATATATATATATATATATATATATATATATATATACACTACATTAGCAATTACCAGTAGCTTCTAATTAAATTTCACTAACTAAAACATGTCTTGCTTTTCTTTTCTGCACGTAGTACAGTAGCTATTAAATATTTCTTCCTTCTCTTATAAAAAACAAAAAATAACATGTAGAAACTAATACACTAACACTAAATAATAAAGTAAAACAACAAATATTTAGTTAATGGACTATCTATTAGTAATATAAATTTAGAGAAAAATATCTAAGAAAAAATAGTTTAAATATTATCGGGTCTTATCGGGTTGACCCGATAACCCGATAAGATAAATAACTTAACCCGAACCCGACCCGATAACAATGTCGGGTTATCGGGTTCAGGTCAAGCTAACCCGATAAGCTTTTTCAACCTGATTTAACCCGACCCGATAAGGCTTATTGGGTTCAGGTTCGGGACCCGACCCTATTGACACCCCTAGGCATAGATATATTTGTATATGTGTATATATTAATCGGGAGGGGCGGGGCGAGGATTCCCCGCTCCCCGCCCCAAACCCGATTAAAATCCCCGTTTAATCCTCAAACCCGCCCCGTAACCCGATTAGCATGCCCCACCCACCCCAATTAGTTTGGGTTTCGGGTTCGGGTTTTTTGCCATCACCTCTTTTCTGTAATAAGACAATTATTTCAAAAAAAAAAAAAAAAAAAAAAAAAAAAGTAATACTTTCTAATTAACGTATTTTTTTCCCCTCAAATTTGAATATCTAGGTCTAAAAGCGCACCACTTTATAAGTATATAAAATTAGCATATTTTGCACCAGTAACATCTTAACATTTTATGAAAATTAGTTAAAATACTAAAATAGGTAAATATTTTTAAACAGATCAAAGTATAGATATAGATATGTATTTTAAAATAGACAACTTATTAGCTATTTTAAGGAAAGGGTTGAACAAAAGAATAGGAGATAAGTGATGTGGTAGGGTTTGTTTGTCTGGATTTGTTTCACAAACGGTGCCTCTCTTCTTTTGCTGCCACGTGTCTTCTATTAACTCTCACCAATGACACCACTGTCGTACATTTCCGTCCGTTCGTTCGATCCTCGTTTCCATGTTGAAAATGTGTTACCATGACTTTTCTTGTCCACTAAAATATGTCCATGTCACCATACATGCAATACTTTAAAGATGCACCAACTTTAGTCCACGTTTACCCCTTGTTTCAACGAATAGAGCCTAGACTATTGTTAAAATTATTTGCGGCTAAATGTCTAAAGTTGTAATGAACTAATGATGATCTTTGATGTTAGATTTTTTTTTTAAAGGTATATTTCATTAGAAACTCACCAACCCACAAACCGGGGCGGCACAAAACAACAAAACCAAACTACATAATAACAATTTTACACCAATTGTCCCAAGACAAAGACGCCAATTTAGCTCTATTCTTGGCCCAAAGAAAACCCAACACCTTCACTTCACCGAAAATGTCTTCCATTTTAACCTTCTTCTGTTGAAACTTGAGGTTATTCCTCGCCTTCCAAATGCTCCAGCACCCAATGATTATGATGCCATAGAATATATCTTTAGCTTTTCCTGATAGCCCGACATAGTTGTGTGCTTCCAAGAGATCTTTGAATGAGAAAGCAAACAAGCTTTGAATTTTACACCACGAAGAGATATGTTGCCAAAGCATCGAAGCGACAATGCAACCCGAGAAGAGATGATCCACCGTTTCTTCAGCATCTCCACAAAGCGGGCACGAAACATCCAGGACATGAATGTTCCTATGACTCAAAGCAACGGCCGTTGGGATCCTTCCCATCTCGGCCCTCCACCCAAAGATGTTGCATTTTTTCGGAATCCATTTACACCACTCGAAGACAGTAGAATGACTAAAGTCCGGATCAAATTGCAACAACTTCCTAATAGCGCCAACTGAAAAGCTCCCATTACCAATACCAACCCATATCCAATTGTCCATGGAATCAGAGAGAACGACAGTCCCTAACAACGAGTTAAGGAACTGCCATTCTGCATACTCCTCACCAAAGAACTCCGTCCTTTTCCACTTCCAAACACGATGAAATCCAGAGACCGTTTTGATAAGCCTATCACTAACCTTACTTCTTTTATAAGCTTCTAACCTGAAAAGCCGAGGACAGACATCCTTCAGAGGCATGTTAAGAACCCATCGGTCGATCCAAAAAGAGATACAATTCCCGTTTCCAACTTTCCCTTTGAAACATCTTCTAAGAGGCAACCCCAAAACCATCGTTCTAGACATGACTTTAGAAATATTACTCCAAACACCATTCAAAGCTTTATGTGAAGGAAGAAAATCCCAGCTCCGACTAGTAATGTGAAAAGCTTCAATGACTCTACACCAAAGACTTTATCTATCTTTTTTAAAACGCCATCCCCACTTAGCTAACAAAGCCACGTTACTGATCCTCAACTTACACAAACCAAGACCCCCATACTTTTTCGGCCTACAAACACGATCCCATGCGAGCCAATGTAACTTAGCTACCTCCCTCGTTGCTCCCCAAAGAAATCTACTCATAAGAGACTCCAAGTCTTTAATGACTTGGCATGGAGCTTTATAGATAGAAAAGTAATATAAATGGAGGCTTTCCAAGACCGATTTGATAAGAGTCACTCTTCCACCAATAGATAAACAACTAGCCTTCCATTTCGATAACCGCTCCTCAAACACGTCAAAAACAGGCTTCCAATTGTTGATGCGATTCATGTTAGCCCCGACAGTAATACCTAAGTACTTGAAGGGTAACAACCCAGCTTTACATCCCACAATACTCGCTTTGTCTAACACTTCCGCCTCACTCACACCATCCCATACAAGCTAGACTTCGATAGGTTGATTTTTAAACCGGAACACAAGTAAAAACAACGAAGAATTCTGACCACGTTTCCAATGAACTCCTCCGACCATTCGCCAATGATTATAGCGTCATCCGCAAGAGGAGATGTGATATAACCGGACCACCGTTGGGAGTTTTAATACCGTTAATCAAGCCATCCTCCTGCGCCTTATTAAGAACACACGACAATGCTTCCATAACAATCAGGAAAAGAAATGGAGAGATCGGGTCCCCTTGACGCATTCCTTTCCCAAATTGAAATTCAAAGGTTGGTGAGCCGTTCACCAACACCGACGAACGCACCGAACTAAGCACACCTCTGATCCATTTGCACCACAACTGAGAAAAACCCATCTGAGATAATATGTCAATGACAAAGTTCCAGTTAACATTGTCGAAAGCCTTCTCGAAATCAATCTTGAGAATAAAGGCTTGCTTCTTATTCTTTTTACACCATGTAATAGTTTCGTTGATGATCATAAGCCCGTCGAGAATGAATTTTTCCCTCAGAAAAGCCGATTGAGAGGAGGATATCACCTTGCCCAACACAATCTTTAATCGGTTAGCTAAAATTTTAGATATCGTCTTGCTAATAATCCCCACAAGACAAATGGGCCTATAATTATTTAACTCCACCGAATCACAACCTTTAGGAATCAAGGTAATGAACGACGATCCACACCCCACACTAATTTCCCCATAACAGTAAAACGAATCCATAATGCTCGCAAAATCTTGAACGAAAAGGTGCCAATATTTCTTGAGAAACCTCATATTGAACCCGTCTGGACCAGGGGCTTTATCCTCCCCACAACCAAAGACCGCCTCTTTGATTTCCGAAGCAGAAAACTTTTCAATCAAAACCTCCAAATCTGCTTCAGACAATCTCTTAATATTCCAACATTGCAACATAGGCCTAATTGGGTAATCCTCCACAAAATGCTTTCTGAAAAAGTTAAAAACCTCCTTCTTAACCAAAGAAGGTTTAGTCACCCACAACCCATCGATCATTAAGCCCGGAATGTTGTTACTCGCCTTTCTACAATTCACAATACCATGAAAAAACCTTGAGTTCTCGTCCCCATCAAGAGCCCATCTAACCCGAGACCTTTGTCTAATATCCGAGCGTTTATCAGCTTCCAACTCTTTAAGAATCTTTTTACTCTCCACATAAATCCACTCTTCTTCCTCCGAGAGACCTCTAGATTCCATAAGAAGTTCAAGACTCTCAATGTCCGCATTGGCAGCCACTTCCAATTCGTTACCATCTTTTATCATCTCAACTTTCCACTTTTTTATATTGTTCCTGATTTGAGCGAACTTTTTCGTTAATAGAACATCCGGAGGGACCCCTCCGTCTTCGACACATATAGCCGAACACACCGCTTCCTCAAAACCACCCTTAGAAAGCCACGAATTGAAAACTCTAAAGGGTTTAGGACCAAAATTACGAGAGGTCGTAGTAAGCAAGAGGGGACAATGATCCGAATGAGGACTCGCCAAAGCTCTCAAATAAGCCTCCGGCCATTTGTTAAAGAAACTGTCGCAAACCAGAAATCTATCGATTTTACTTAACTTCTTCCCATAGTCCCGGATGCAAGTGAACTTCCTCCCATTCATAGAAAAGTCCTTCAGCCCGCAATTGTAAATAAAAGAGTTGAAGTTCCTAGCACAAGAGCTTTTGAACACCGATCCCAACCTTTCCTCCGGAGTACGAACCGCATTGAAATCCCCCAAAAGAATCCACACACCGGCTGTAGATAAAATGAGAGACTCAATGGACAACCAAAGTTCCTGTTTCGCAGCAACACCTTGGGGCGCATACACATTCATAATATTGACAATATCATTACTACCCTTCAATTTCCCAGAAACAAGAAGGAAGTAACGGTTCTTGATCGACGTGAATTGTGTGAACAAACCCTTATCCTACATACACAACAATCCCCCTGAGTTACCAACAGAAACCACAAACTCCTTGACATAATTATTATTACCCCAAATTCTTTTCCCATCATAATGGGATAAATCCTCTACCATAGTTTCTTGCATGGCCAAAAAATCCACACCATGATTATACTTCATCTTACTAAGCCAAGGAACCTTCTCCGAGCTCCCTAACCCCCTAATGTTGATAGATAAGAAATTCATAATTCAACAACATTGTTACCTTCAACCACAATGGGGTTCTTCACCAAGTCCTTGTGTTCTGCCAAATCCATGCCCAACGCCACACCAATTTTGACCGTCTCTTCAACCTCCTTATCCAAAGCTGCAACCTGCTCGACACCATTATCAACCACATCCAATCCACCATACTGGTTCACACTAGAGTTAACCAAAGGCACCGGAGCAAGAACTGGATTATTAAGATCAAGATCCCCAACATCAGTGTTATTGCAATTAGACTCCACAGAAGGACCTTCAGCCGACTCTTCAACCTGGATAATACCAATGAATCTATCCAAGTCAAAAGGATCGTCCTTTGCTTGTCTATTCCTTTTCCTGGGCCTGCTAAAGTCCACTGGGCTAATGTTGATACCATGCACTCTATGGGTTCTTTTCCTAATTTTAGGCTTATTGGGCCTATGGTTGGTTTTGGGTCCATTACATACAGTTGAGAAGATTAGAGGGTTATCAACAGATTTATTAAATAAATCCACATTGGCAATATTCTCTAGGTTCTTTTCAATAAAGCCAACCCCCACCCCGAGGTTCAAATCCCTCTCATTATGTTCCATAGCCGCATTCACATCTGTCCCATGAAATTCCCCATGCAACCTTTGGTTTTCCTCCTCTTCCACATGCAAAGTAGTCCTAATTTCTCCCTCCTCTATAGGATCATCCACCTTTTCGTTATCCGGCGCCGGAGCATGAACAAGGTCATGGGAATTGGCGACACAATTGACAGCAGCGACAGATTCCTCTTTCCTTTTAGCCACCGGTCCCACACATTCAGGATCCCAAACTCTTGATTCTTCCGATATCCATGTCTTGAAGGTTTTGTTTTTCCATCTAAGAATCACAGAATCATTGATTTTCTCTCCATCCCCCACTAGCACCCCAACATAACCAACAGAGATGTCCCCTTCTTCAAGACAAAGTTGCGATGGATGGATAATCTTCCCGAATTGATTAGCAATGTCATCAAAGACTTCATTGATAGCTAGATTAATGGGAACGCCATGCATTTTTATCCAAGCCACACGTTCGAAAGACATTGGTTGGCCATCCCATAAGTCCAACACCAAAAACCACATACACCAAACATCCTTTTTCAGCAAGAATTCCATGGCTTCATCATTCGAATGAAATTTCAGAAGTATTGAAAGACCCCCAACGTAAACAATATCGAACCCACCGAACCCATGCTCAACAAGAATCTTATTCATGCACGTTAGAGTTTTAAGATCTCTAACTCTTCCAACTAGAGATTTGCCTCTGATTTCAAAGAACGCAACAACATTGTCCGGAACCTTAATAGACTTACTTGAGGGATTTGATTGGAAACTTGGAGGAACACTTGGTTTACCTTCAAGAATATCCCTGAAGGACATCCCAACAGACTGTGAATGCCTAACTTTCTTTTCACGCTCCACCACAAATTCTTCTTGCTTCCTACCAACCTGAGGTTTAGTATTATGCATCCTACCCGCTTTCTCTTCAACCTCCCTCTGACCATTATTCTCCAAAGCGAACCAAGCTACATTAACCTTCAGTCTGCATGACCCCATCTTAACACCGTTCATCCTCTTTACTTGATCCGCCGTCTTACTGACCTTCCTAAATGTAACAAATCCAAACCTATTCCCTTCTTTGTCGCGCTTCCTAGCGATAGCGCGACCTCGCCAAAACAACCTAAAAACTCCGACACATCCCTTGGTATACACCCGTTGGGAAGGTTGGAGATAAAAAACTTAGTCACATCCTCAAAGCCTTTGGCTTCCCCTTTGTTGTATAGTCTTCCTTTGTTCCGGCGAGCCGGAACTTCTTGCCAATCTACCATGTAGAGAGAAAGTTATTTAGAGAGAGAAAGTTTTGTGTACATGAGTGAAGTTGAAAAGGAAAAAATAACATAAGCATTAAGACAACACATCTTTGATGTTAGATAATTTTGGTATAACAATATATTAAAGTTAAAAGGCTTGTTAGACTTTATTATGATGGTGTCTTATACGATGTTTCTGCAATAGCCATATAGTTATTTCCTCCTTCATAGAACCGGTTCGTCCTTGTGGTTCTCCCAGTTAAACCGGTGAACCAATGACTTGACCGGATTAATTAAAAAAACCGAGTTTTAAAACATTGATTATTGATAACATATGATAAACTTAAATAATTTAAATTTTTATTTTAAAAATGACAAATTTTTTAAGACAATTCAAAAAAAAAAGTGAACAATAACATTAGAGCATAAGGAGTAGCATGTATTGAATACTTGAGAATAGTTGACATATATTTAGTATGTTTGTAGTAAAAATTAAAATTACTGATGTGGGTTTCGATATATGAATATATTAGCTTAAATATGAATATATGAGTAAAAGGTTCCTCCCTTTGTGATTCTTTTTTTAAAAAAAGCATGTACAGTGTTACTAATTTATTTTGATCCAAGCATTTTATTGAGGATTAAATTATGTGCATGGATGTAGAAAATCACTTTTTAATTGGATAGATTGGACGAACTCGGTGTACTAGTTTAATGTATGTGTGGAAAACTAGAAGGAGGGGGTTGAATAGTTTTACGTCTTTTTAAATTTATAGACACAAGTTTGTTTAAAAAAGATTCGATTCTTGTTTATGTGAACTCAATACTTGCACTATATGAACAATTGTACAATAACTAACTAACAAAGATAATATAGTAAAGGTAAGTAAATGAGTAATGAGAAGAGTTGGAAATATCAAACCACAACACAAGGATTTATAGTGGTTCGGCTACAAGGACACCTTTCTTGTTCCTACTCCACTCCCCGAGTCACCTACTCGAGAGTTTTCTTCACTATGTCAACAAACTCCCTTTTGGCAGAGAAAACCTTACACACCACAATAACGTCACAACTTGATCACTACTTCTACACAACTTCTTCACACCAATATTCTACACACCAATCTTCTTCACACCTATCTTCTACACATCAATCTTCTACTTCACACTTATCTTCACAACTAACCTACTTCACTACTTATCAACTTTTATTTTCTACACAACTTCTATATCTTCTAAACAATTAATCACAAGCACAACACAATATTCACAAGTGAATTTATATATACACTATGCACAACTACTCTTCAACACTTTTTGAACTTGATTGTAGAAAGAGTGTTCTTCTTTTGCACTTTGGATGAGAATGAATGATGAGGGATTGAATCACTTGAAACAAGGATTAATATACAAATGATCAAAGGGTTTTAGAGGATGTTTAGAGAGTTATAGATCTGAAAATTTCGTGCAAAAGGTGAGGAAAAAATCCAGGTTTAAGGTGGTATTTATAGGCAAAAGATTCTAACAGAGGAGCGTGGCCGGTCCCCTTAATTTTAAGGGGACCGCCCCTTATAATTAAGGGGGCCGCACAGCTGAAACGGCCAGAATCTTTGTCTTTTAGTGGGGAAAGTTTATTTGGTGAAAAACTAACTGATTTTGGTTAAAATTTTGAATTCATATATTTAGTATGAATAAAACATTTTTCTTTATTACCAAAAGTGTTTTTTTCAAAAATATATAATATGTTTATATAATTAAATAAACTTTGTGTTAGTTAATTAAATACCCCTTTGATCATGAAATGTATTAAGCACTTGTTTATTCATACCTTAAGTGATTAAGTTGGATATAGTGATATAAACTAGCTTAATACTTGTTTACGTAGGAATTATACGATTGACGATTTTACATTTTGTGATCGTCAAAATATAGAGATATCGAAATATATAAATAGCGTTTTCACACATTATTTATGTCAACAATCTCCCCCTTTTTGATGATTACAAAATTTAAACTCATTAATCGAAAATTAGTATATATTCAAGTATTATTGTGAGTTTATATCACTTCTCCCCCCTTTTGGTTAGCATCAAAAAGGTTATCCCATGTTAATGGAAGCTCCCCCTTGAAGTATACTCCCCCTCGTTTTGAGGCCAAAAAAAATCGAGATATGGATATCTTGCAAAAATATTTAGTGGCAAGCAACATATATATGTATATAGCATGCAAAAGTGTAAACTAAACATAACCATATCATAAATCAAGTGAAATAAATTCATCAAGCATTACATCAACAAATGAAATAAGTAATGCAACTAACAAAAGCCTTTAAAGGCTTACAATCATCATTGAAATAATAAACCAAAGCTCAAATATGAAAGTCCTCTCTAGAGCTTGCCATCAAAAATGGTTTAACATAATTTTATTTGTGAGACACCAAGCATGTTTAATTGGGAGGAATGGATGGTGAACATGGAGATGGTGATGGAGGAGGAGTGTTTGTTGATGGTGGTGGAGGAGTTGAGTTTGTTGTTGGTGGTGGATGCAACAAGTTTTCAATGTGAGAAAACATGTATTGGATTTCATCTCTTAGTCCGAACACAATTGTTCGGTTGTGGATGCAACAAAGGCAAGTGTCATTATGAGCTTCAAGTAAGCTCCATGGGACGGGGTTATAGGTTGGTGTATTGATAGGGGATGATGAGAAGTGTGCATCAAGAGGTGTTAATGATGATAGTGAGAGAGTTAATGCAAGGGTTGTGTTTTCATTGGTAGGTTGTGATGGTTGAACTATTGGTGGAGGAGATAAGTGGGTGTTAATGTAGTCATTAATGGGTGAAGTGGATGGTATGGAGGAAGTAGAGTTTCCATTTGTTGAAGGTGTTTTGGAGGGTGCATTTGGTGCACTAGGAGATGAACATTGAGATGGTGGAGATGGAGTGGTGTTATCTTCATTTGTAAGATCAATGAAGAGTTGTTTAGGTGAAATGATCACAATGTGGAAAACTAGAAGGGGGGGGGGGGGGGTTGAATAATTTTACGTCCTTTTAAATTTATAAACACAAGTTTGTTTTAAAAAGTTCGATTCTAGTTTATGTGAATTCAATACTTGCACTATATGAACAATTGTATGGTAACTAACTAACAAAACTAATATAGTAAAGGTAAATAAATAAGTAATGAGAAGAGTTAGAAAGATCAAACCACAACACAAGGATTTATATTGGTTCGGCTACAAGGACACCTTCCTTGTTCCTACTTCACTCCCCGAGTCACCTACTCGAGAGTTTTCTTCACTATGTCAACAAACTCCCTTTTGGCGGAGAAAACCTTACACACCAATTTACACACCACACAACTTCACAACTTGATCACGCCTTCTACACAACTTCTTCACACCAATATACTACACACCAATCTTCTTCACAACTATCTTCTACACACCAATCTTCTACTTCACAACTATCCTACTTCACTACTTATCAACTTCTATTATCTACACAACTAATCACAAGCACAACACAATATTCACAAATGAATATATATATACACTATGCACAACTATTCTTCAACACTTCTTGAGCTTGGTTGTAGACAGAGTGTTCTTCTTTTGCACTTTGAATGAGAATGGATGATTAGGGATTGAATAACTTGAAACAAGGATTAATATAATAATGATCAAAGGGTTTTAGAGGATGTTTAGAGAGTTATAGATCTGAAAATTTTGTGCAAAAGGTGGGGAAAAATTTCAGAATTAAGGTGGTATTTATAGGAGAAGAATTCTGACTTATACTGACAAGGGAGCCTGGCCGGTCCCCTTAAATCATGGCCGTCCCCCTTAAAATTAAGGGGACCGCCCCTTATAATTAAGGGGGCCGCCCAACTGTAACGGCCAGAAAACTTGTCTTTTAGTGGGGAAAGTTTATTTGGTGAAAAACTAACTGATTTTGGTTAATATTTGAAATCATATATTTAGTATGATTAAAACATTTTTTTTTATTACCAAAAGTGTTTTTCAAAAAATATAAAATATGTTTATACATTTAAATAAACTTTGTATTAGTTAATTAAATATCCCTTTGATCATGAGATGTATTAAGCACTTGTTTATCCATACCTTAAGTGATTAAGTTGGATATAGTGATATAAACTAGCTTAATACTTGTTTACGTAGTAATCTTACGATTGACGAGTTTACATTTTGTGATCGTCAAAATATAGAGATATCGAAAAATATAAATAACGTTTTCATACATTATTTCTGTCAACAATCTCCCCCTTTTTGATGATTACAAAATTTAAACTCATTAATCTAAAATTAGTATATATTCAAGTATTATTGTGAGTTTATATCACTTCTCCCCCTTTTTGTTAGCATCAAAAAGGTTATCCCATATTAATGTAAACTCCCCCTCGAAGTGTACTCCCCCTCGTTTTGAGGCCAAAAGAAATCGAGATATGGATATCTTGCAAAAAATATTTAGTGGCAAGCAACATATATATGTATATAGCATGCAAGAGTAAAGACTAAGCATAAGCATAACATTAATAATATAAAAAAATACATCAAGCATTACAACCATAACAAGTAATGCAACTAACAAAAGCCTTAAAGGCTTAGAATCATCATTAAAATAAAAGACCGAGTCTCAAACATGAGAGTCCTTCTCTAGAGCTTGCCATCCAAAAAGTGTTAACACAATTTTATTTGTAAAACACCAAGCATGTTTAATTGGGAGAAATGGATGGTGAACATGGGGATGGTGATGGTGGAGGTGTGTTTGTTGATGGTGGTGGAGGTGTTGTGTTTGTTGTTGGTGGTTGATGCAACATGTTTTCAATATGAGAAAACATGTATTGGATCTCATCTCTTAATCCGACCACAATTGTTCGGTTGTGAATGCAACAAAGGCAAGTGTCTCCATGAGCTTGAAGTAAGCTCCATGGGACGGGGTTATAGGTTGGTGGGTTGATAGGAGATGATGAGAAATGTGCATCAAGAGGTGTTAATGGTGAGAGAGTGATTGCAAGAGATGTGTTCTCATTGGTAGGTTGTGATGGTTGATCAATTGTTGGAAGAGATAAGTGGGTGTTGATGTAGTCATTTATGGATGACGTGGATGGTATGGAGGAAGTGGAGTTTCCATTTGTTGAAGGTGTTTTGGAGGGTGCATTTGGTGCACTAGGGGATGAACATTGAGGTGGTGGAGATGGAGTGGTGTTATCTTCATTTGTAAGATCAATGAAGAGTTGTTTGGGTGAAATGATGACAAGTTTTTGTTTTTTGGCATTGTTTGAATAGGTGGTTCTTGGTGATGACATGATGATGGTTGATGAATGTTTGAGGATGATGGAATGTGAATTAAACATGCATGGAGATTATATAGTGGGAAAACATGTTTAGAAGTGGAATTAATTTGAAATTGTAATGTTATATTCCAAAATCAGTTTAGTTTTTAAGGGAAATGGTAGCTGGGACTAGCAAAAGGGATCACAAGATGCAAAAGAAAACAGTGTAAAAACTGTTCCAGATGGCCGGTCCCCTTAAATGGAGGCCGGTCCCCTTAATTTTAAGGGGGCCGCCCTTTATGATTTAAGGGGGCCGCCCATCTGACGACCCAGAAACCAAAATTTTCAAAAATTTCTGAAAAAATGTTATGTTATGTTTTGTATTTGCAGCAAGCTCTATTTGGACATTTCACATTTGTTTTGGTCTACTAGAAAGCATGCATGTCATATATTTATATAAACATTAACTAATTATGCAAACATATATATATATATATATATATATATATATATATATATATATATATATATATATATATATATATATATATATATATATATATGTATAGATTAAGAAAAGCATGCATTAAAAAGCATATATTTAAAATCAATCAAGTTAGCATCCTAAACAAATATCCAAATAACAAGTACTTCCGATCATTCTTCGGATAAATAGCATACAAGACATAAAAATTAAATATTGTTTAACAAATATAGTCCAAGCATGTCATTTCTTTTTCTTCCCGAAGATACCCTTCAAAGTCTTTCCAATAGATTTGAAGCCACCTCTAACTTCTTCGTGCAAGCTCTTTTGTCTTCTAAGCATCTCGGTAGTTTGTTCATGAAGCACTTCTTCGTTTTGATCACTAGGAGATGGGGTAGAATACTCGGGATACTCAATATCCTCTAAATTGTCAACGAACTCAGAAAACGAAGGGGTACTAGCATCATGGATGTTTTCCTCCTCATCGTCATCGTTTTTCCTTGAGGATGATCCATGAAAGCTATGACGACGAGGTTTACCCTTGTCACTTCGAGTTCGTCGAGCTTGTTTTAGAGCGAGAGGACGTAGAGTGGGGTACATGGACTCATAGATACTATTGTCAAGATCGGGGTAGTACTCGATAAAATGATGATAGAGACGAGTGAGGAACATTCCATATGGAAGATTGGCTTTGGGAGTTTTTCTAGCACACTCAATCCGTTTGATGAAGAAGTAGGCCAAATTGTATGGCTTTTCAACAGCTATACAATACAACATGTGAGCAAGGCACGCCGAGAGATGGTCCCGGTGACCTCCGGTACCAAACGCATTCTCACGAATGAGTTCTTCCCAACGCTTCATGTGTGGGCTTAGTTCTTTGAGGAGAAGTTGGTATGGAGAGATTTGAACGTTTTTGGATTTAATTTTTCGGCTTGTGGTGGCACGGTCCACACCAAGGATTTGACGAATTTCGTCGGGATGAGGAATTTCGTCGAAATAGGGACCGAAGGTTGGTCGATAGCGATTAAGAGATTCGAGGTCCCACTCGTTCGTGAAAACGGCTTGACCTCTAAAAAGGATTTGGAGGATATGAACAAATTGTTCGAGAGTTAGGGTGATAAATTCATTTTGAATCATGAAAGAGATGGTGATGAAACCAAGACCATTGGCTTGGACGGTGACTTGGCTATAGAAATCCATTATGAAGCGAGGGATGATGGGTTCATTTATTTCATAAAGACAATTGAAGTTGATGCTTGTAAACACGCGATTTATGTAGTCGGATTGAGCAAAAGCAAGATCTACTACACGTCCTTCATGAACATTTCTATCTTCAATTTGACGATAGATAAGTCCAATGGAAGGAGATGTGGTAGGGAGTTGGGAAACTTTAGGAATGTAGTTTTTAATTTGAGAAAGATCTTCGGTAGTTGCATTGGGCATTTTCACCTAAACACATCAACAATACAAAAGGACCAAAATAAATATAAAAAAAGATAAAAGTATATGTTAATTGTTAAGGCTTATGTTGGAACGTAAACATACTTCGTTACTAATCCTAAGAAGTAGATTACCATGTTCCTTAATATTGTTTTTAACTCGTTCTAGATATACTTTACGATGTTTAATGAGTAGTTATGGACAAATCCAAACGCCCCTATATTGTGAACCAATATAATTTTTCTTAGTCGAAAAAATGTAATTTCAAGTTTTACAAGTTACACAAGTATAATGTGATTAGTTTTAACATGTTTTCAAATCATTATTCAACAATAAGTTTAGTAAAAATTTTGAAAAGGAGTGTATGAAATTTTTCAAAAATTTTCGACATGATAGTTTATAATAACTAGTTTCTAGTGTTGATTAATCATCCTAATCCTAGGGGAAGCATTTGGTTATGAAGTTTTAAGGCTTAATTCGAAAGAAATTATGAAATTTGCCGAATTTTATAAAACATGCATAATCATGAGTATGATCAAATAAGATGAAATTAGATGAAATGTGTTATGAAAAACTTACAATATGTAATGGTGATTGTGTTAGATGAATTTGCCCTTTGCGAATTAACCCGAATTGTGTGATTTGGAAGTGATTTGAGAGGTTTTTGGGTTTTGGTTTTCGTCACAGCAGAAGCAAGGGAAGGGAAGTATGAAAAAGTGGAGTGTTTGGCAAAAGGAAAAAGGAGAAAAACGGGTTTGAGCTATCAGATGGCCGGCCCCCTTAAACATTAAGGGGGCCGCCCTTCATTTGGCTGTCGGTCCCCTTAAACATTAAGGGGCCGCCCTCCAAAATTCGATTTTTGTGATTTTGGATTCTGGAAAGAGCAGAAAATTATTCATATGTATGTATTAGATTTATATTTAATCAAAAATATGTTGGAGGGTATTCGCACGAAAGGAATTACTTGACACTTTCAATCGACAATTTGCCAATTAAATTTTCTTGATCGTTTCGGATGAAATTTATCAAGTTGTCAAGTACACGAGAACGTTGTGGAAGGTTCATAAGTATATGTGTATATATATATATATATATATATATATATATATATATATATATATATATATATATATATATATATATAAATATATATGTATGTAGTATGGGCTTATAAGAGGAGAATAAAGGAAGGAGACGAATGCAACGGAAGTCGGGAGTTTGTTTCATCCATAGATTTTTCGACTCATCTCTCTTCATCAGCATGAGTGTTGTTGAACAATAAAGTTCAATAAGACAAATGGGGAAAAGAAAAGGTTCGTAAACGAACAATTTCTAGTTCTAGAAAATCAACAAATGAGTTTTCTAGGTTATAAGATCCTAGATATAACTAAGTGTGTATATATATATATATATATATATATATATATATATATATATATATATATATATATATATATATATATATATAGTATAAGTAAATAAGTATATATATATGTATAGAAGTAAAGACTAGAGAGAATAATGAACCAATCAAAATCACATAAAAGCTAGATACTAAACTAAGCATGTATTTGTTTACAAGGAAATAAAAGAGAATGTGTACCTTTTGTCTTCAATGCGTTAAACTTCAAAATCTTCAAAGGAAAGTCCGAACACGAGGTGACATCAAAGATTTCCATGTATGAATGGCGAAAGTTTTCACGTTGGTCCCCATGGTCTTATTTGACCAAAGTTGTTTGTCCCGAACATGTTATGTATTTGACTTGGGTGCATATATGGTGGAAACATTCCCCATGGATTGAAGTTCCACATTTGTTGATTATTGTTAAAGTTTTGTCTACTTTGGTTTACTCTTGGTTGAGGTGTTTTAGGTCTATGGTAAGAATTATTTGGTTTCCTAGGTGGTGGTGTTTTGAATCTTGTTTTAGTTTTGGACGATCCTACTTCGGTTTTTAAAGATGGTTTATAAAACGGTTTTATTTCTTCATTACTAGCTAGATGTAATTTCTTATCATTTATGAGTATATACTCAAGATTAGATTTTGAAGGTTTTAGTTCCTTAAGTTCGCTTTCAAATTTAACATTTTTAACTTCACTTGTTGAGGCTTCGGTTGAGTTGAAACCTATACCGGTTTTATCTCCGGATATTCTTTGAAAACTTATAATTTTACTAAGTGAGTTACTACTATTTTCAAATTTATCAAGTTTACAAATTTCTTCCTTAAGTTTGTTGTTTTCACTTCTAAGTGCTTGACATGATTTACATTCTTCAAAAGTTTCTTTACCTTTCTCAAGTTGATGTATTTTAATTTTTAGTTCAAGTACCTCATTTTCTAATTGGTTATTTATGTATTTTAGTGATTTGTTTTTAGCCATAACTTGTTGTCCTAGTTTGCATAATCTATTGTATTCACTATCCAAGTCTTTTTCATCTAATGATAAATTTTCATCACTAAAATATTCGATTTCGGAACGTACCTCACTTGATGTTTTAGCCATGAGACACTTTTCTTCCTTTGTTGTTTCTTTCTCATCTTCATTGCTATCATTCCAAGCACCTCCAACAAACGCTCTTTGATTTTGATCTCTTGTCATCATTGAACATTTTCCAATAAGGTGATTCGGATCACCACACTTGAAACATTTTCTTTCATTCTTGCTATACTTGTCATCATTATTCTTTTGAGATGTTCTTCTTTCATCGTGTGGTTGTCTAACGAATCTTCCTCGCCTTTTGAAGAATTTCTTGAAATCTCTTATGACCATGGCATATTCTTCGTCTTTGCTTTCGGAAGATGAGCTATCTTCGTTGTTGGATTCCTTTCTAGCTTTCAAGGCGATTGAATTGCTTTTCTCTCGTTTCCCTTTAACCATTTCGGAGTCCTTCTTTATTATAGCTTCGTAGACTTTTAAATTACCAATTAATTCATCAAGTTGTAGCGTTGACAAATTCTTCGATTCTTCAATAGCCGTCACTTTAGCTCGCCATTTTGGGTGAAGAGCTCTAAGAAACTTCCTAACAAAATTCTTACTAGAGAAATTCTCATCAAGTGCTTTTAAACTTGTGATTATGGTGTTAAATCTAGCAAAAGCATTATCAATTGATTCCTCTTCCGGAATCGTGAATTGCTCATATTGTTGAACAAGTAGATCTATTTTGTTATCTTTGACTTGATTATTACCTTGGTGGGTTATTAACAAAGAGTTCCAAATTTCTTTTGTGGTTTCACACATAAAGATCCTTTCGTACTCTTTACGTGGTAGCGCATTTTAAATAACCATTTTTGCTTCATTATTTTTTAGCAAGTTTTCTTTTTAAATCATCATTTTATTTTTCAAAAGGTACGATTTTATCTTTCTTAGTTTCAGGGTTATTTTGAATAGGTAAAAAATCACCATTGGTAATAATATGCCAAAGATCTAGATCTTTTGATTTCACATAAGTTTCGAATCGATTTTTCCAATATAAAAATTCATCACTTTCAAATAGTGGTGGTCTTTGCATAGATTGCCCTTCTAAATATTTTTCAGATTCCATAGATCGTTACAAGTTTTAAAATACAATATATTTTAAAGATCTTGCTAGACGTGGCTCCTGATACCAATTGTGGAAAACTAGAAGGGGGGTTGAATAGTTATACGTCCTTTTAAATTTATAAACACAAGTTTGTTTTAAAAAGTTCGATTCTAGTTTATGTGAATTCAATACTTGCACTATATGAACAATTGTATGGTAACTAACTAACAAAACTAATATAGTAAAGGTAAATAAATAAGTAATAAGAAGAGTTAGAAAGATCAAACCACAACACAAGGATTTATAGTGGTTCGGCTACAAGGACACCTTCCTTGTTCCTACTCCACTCCCCGAGTCACCTACTCGAGAGTTTTCTTCACTATGTCAACAAACTCCCTTTTGGCGGAAAAAACCTTACACACCAATTTACACACCACACAACTTCACAACTTGATCACGCCTTCTACACAACTTCTTCACACCAATATACTACACACCAATCTTCTTCACAACTATCTTCTACACACCAATCTTCTACTTCACACCTATCTTCACAACTATCCTACTTCACTACTTATCAACTTCTATTATGTACACAACTAATCACAAGCACAAGACAATATTCACAAATGAATATATATATATATATATATATATATATATATATATATATATATATATATATATACACACACACTATGCACAACTATTCTTCAATACTTCTTGAGCTTGGTTGTAGAGAGAGTGTTCTTCTTTTGCACTTTGAATGAGAATGGATGATTAGGGATTGAATCACTTGAAACACGGATTAATATACTAATGATCAAAGGGTTTTAGAGGATGTTTAGAGAGTTATAGATCTGAAAATTTCGTGCAAAAGGTGGGAAAAAATTCCAGAATTAAGGTGGTATTTATAGGAGAAGAATTATGACTTTTTCTGACAAGGGAGCCTGGCCGGTCCCCTTAAATCATGGTCGGCCCCCTTAAAATTAAGGGGACCGCCCCTTATAATTAAGGGGGCCGCCCAACTGTAACGGCCAGAAAACTTGTCTTTTAGTGGGGAAAGTTTATTTGGTGAAAAACTAACTGATTTTGGTTAAATATTTGAAATCATATATTTAGTATGATTAAAACATTTTTCTTTATTACCAAAAGTGTTTTTCAAAAAATATAAAATATGTTTATACATTTAAATAAACTTTGTATTAGTTAATTAAATATCCCTTTGATCATGAGATATATTAAACACTTGTTTATCCATACCTTAAGTGATTAAGTTAGATATAGTGATATAAACTAGCTTAATACTTGTTTACGTAGTAATTTTACGATTGACGAGTTTACATTTTGTGATCGTCAAAATACAGAGATATCGAAAAATATAAATAACGTTTTCATACATTATTTATGTCAACAGACAAGTTTTTGTTTCTTGGCATTGTTTGAATAGGTGGTTCTTGGTGATGACATGATGATGTTTGATGAATGTTTGAGGATGATGGAATGTGAATTAAACATGCATAGGGATTATATAGTGAGAAAACATGTTTAGAAGTGGAATTAATTTGAAATTGTAATGTTATATTTCAAAATCAGTTTAGTTTTTAAGGGAAATGGTAGCTGTGACTAGCAAAAGGGATCACAAGATGCAAAAGGAAACAGTGTAAAAACTGTTTCAGATGGCCGGTCCCCTTAAATGGTGGCCGGTCCCCTTAATTTTAAGGGGGCCGCCCATCTGACGTCCCAGAAACCAAAATTTTTCAAAAAATTTTCTGGAAAAATGTTGTGTTCTGTTTTGTATTTCCAGCAAGCACCATTTGGACATTTCACATTTGTTTTGGTCTGTTATAAGCATACATGATATATATATATATATATATATATATATATATATATATATATATATATATATATATATATATATATATATATAAGCTAATCATGCAAGTATATATATAGATTAAGAGTTAAAGCATGCATTCATAAGCATAAATAAAACATAAATAAGCAAGTTAACAACCTAATCGAGTGCACAAAACAATTATCCAAGAAAATAACAAGTACTTCCGAATATACTTCGGACAAATAGCACACAAGACATAAAAATTAAATATTGTTCAACAAGCATAATCCAAGCATATCATCTCTTTTTCTTCCCGAAGATACCCTTCAAAGTCTTCCCGATCGATTTGAAACCACCTCTAACTTCTTCATGTAAGCTCTTTTGTCTTCTAAGCATTTCGGTAGTTCGTTCATGAAGCACTTCTTCGATTTGATCACTAGCAGATAGGGTAGAATAGTCAGGATAGTCAAGATTCTCTAAATTGTCAACGAACTCAGAGAACGAAGGGGTATTAGCATCATGGATGTCTTCATCCTCATCATCATCGTCTTGTCTTGAAGATGATCCATGAAAGCTATGACGACGAGATTTACCCTTGTCACTTCGAGTTCGTCGAGCCTGTTTTAGAGCGAGAGAACGTAAAGTGGGGTAGATGGACTCATAGATACTATTGTCAAGATCGGGGTAGTACTCGATAATATGACGATAGAGACGAGTGAGGAACATTCCATATGGAAGATTGGCTTTGGGAGTTTTTCTAGCACACTCAATCCATTTGATAAAGAAGTAGGCCAAATTGTACGGCTTTTCGACAGCTATACAATACAACATGTGAGCAAGGCACGCCGGGAGATGGTCCCGGTGACCTCCAGTACCAAACGCATTCTCACGAATGAGTTCTTCCCAACGCTTCATGTGGGGGCTTAACTCCTTGAGGAGAAGTTGGTATGGAGAGATTTGAACGGTTTTGGATTTTATTTTTCGGCTTGTGGAGGCACGTTCCACACCAAGGACTTGATGAACTTCGTCGGGATGAGGAATTTCGTCGAAATAGGGACCGAAGGTTGGTCGATAGCGATTAAGAGATTCGAGGTCCCACTCGTTTGTGAAAACGGCTTGACCTCTAAATGGAATTTGGAGGATTTGACCAAATTGTTCGAGAGTTAGGGTGATAAATTCATTTTGAATCATGAAAGAGATAGTGATGAAACCAAGATCATTGGTTTGGATGCTGACTTGGCTATAGAAATCCATTATGAAGCGAGGAATGATAGGTTCATTTATTTCATAAAGACAATTGAAGTTGATGCTTGAAAACAAGCGATTTATGAAGTCGGATTGAGCAAAAGCAAGATCTACTACACGTCCTTCATGAACATTTCTATCTTCAATTTGACGATATATAAGTCCAATGGAAGGAGATGTGGTAGGGAGTTGGGAAACTTTAAGAATGTAGTTTTTAGTGTGAGAAAGATCTTCGGTAGTTGCTTTTGGCATTTTCACCTAAACACATCAACAATACAAAAAGACCAAAATAAACATAAAGAAAGATAAAAGTATATGTATATTGTTAAGGCTTATGTTGGAATGTAAACATACTTCGTTACTAATCCTAAGAAGTAGATTACCATGTTCCTTAATATTGTTTTTTTAACTCGTTCTAGATATACTTGACGATATTTAATAAGTAGTTATGGACAAATCCAAACGCCCTTTTAAACATCTTAATATGTCATGAAATTTACTAGATTTACATTAGATTGTAAAACTAGCTATTTCTTGCGAGTTTCTTATGCATGTGATTTGTTTTTGAAAAAGATGGTTTGTATTTTTACTTAAAAATGTTGTTTTTAGTAATAAACCAAACGCTTTCTTAACTAGTGACTTATACCACTATTATGTCATATATATATATATATATATATATATATGAATTATATATCTTGACAAGTCCGATTAGCAATTTTTAGGTTTATGATTATAACAAAGTTTTATAAAAATTATAATGACTATGTTTCGATATTATTTGGACATAATCCAAACACCCTTATATTGTGAACCAATATAATTTTTCTTGGTCGAAAAATGTAATTTCAAGTTTTACAAGTTACAAAAGTATAATGTGATTAGTTTTAACACGTTTTCAAATCATTATTCAACAATGAGTTTACTAAAAAATTTGAAAAGGAGTGTATGAAGATTTTCAAAAATTTTCGACATGATAGTTTATAATTACTAGTTTCTAGTATTGATTAATCATTCTAATCCTAGGGGAAACATTTGGTTATGGAGTTTTAGGACTTAATTCGAAAGAAATTGTGAAATTGAAGAATTTTACAAAACATGCATAATCATGAGTATGACCAAATAAGATGAAATTAGATGAAATGTGTTATGAAAAACCCGAATTATGTGATTTGGAAGTGATTTGAGATGTTTTTGGGTTTTGGTTTTCGTCACAGCAGAAGCAGGGGAAGGGGAGTATGAAAAAGTGGAGTGTTTGGCAAAAGGAATAAGGAGAAAAACGGGTTGGATCAATCAGATGGCCGGCCCCCTAAAACATTAAGAGGGCCGCCCTTCATTTGGCTGCCGGTCCCCTTAAACATTAAGGGGGCCGCCCTCCAAAATTTGATTTTTCAAGTTTTGGTTTCTGGAACAAACAAGAAAATATATATATATATATATATATATATATATATATATATATATATATATATATATATATATATATATATATATAATATATATATATATATATATATATATTAGATTTATATTTAATCAAACATACGTTGGAGAGTGTACGCACGAAGAGAATTACTTGACACTTTTACTTGACATATTGTTAATAAACTTTTCTTGATCATTTCGGATGAAATATATCAAGTTGTCAAGTGAACGAGAAAGTTGTGGAAGGTTCATAAGTATATATATATATATATATATATATATATATATATATATATATATATATATATATATATATATATATATATATATATATATATATATATATATATATATATATACATATTTATATAGTAATGGCTTATAAGTCGAGAATATAGGAGGGAGACGTATGCAACGGAAGCCGGGAGTTTGTTTCATCCATAGATTTTTCGACTCATCTCTCTTTATCAGCATGAGTGTCGTAAAAAAAATTTGATAAGGCAAATGGGGAAAAGAAAAGGTTCGTAAACGAACAATTTCTAGTTCTAGAAAATCAACAAATGAGTTTTCCAGGTTATAAGATCCTAGATATATCTAAGTGTATATATATGTATATATATATATATTTATTTAGATATAGTATAAGTAGATAAGTATATATATGTAAAAAAAATAGAGGGAATAATGAACCAATCAAAATCACATAAAAAACTAGATACTAAACTAAGCAAGCATTTATTGACACGGAAATAAAAGGAAATGTGTACCTTACGTCTTCAATGCGTTTAACTTCAAAATCTTCAAGAGATAGTCCGAACAAGAGGTGATATCAAAGATTTCCATGTTTGAATGGCGAGAATTTTTACGTTGGTCTCCATTGTCTCATTTGACCAAAGTTATTTGTCCCGAACATGTTTTGTATTTGACTTGGGTGCATATATGGTGGAAACATTCCCCATGGATTGAAGTTCCACATTTGTTGATTATTGTTAAAGTTTCGTCTATTTTGGTTTACTCTTGGTTGAGGTGTTTTAGGTCTAGGATAAGAATTATTCGGTTTCCTAGGTGGTGGAGTTTTAGATATTGTTTTAGTTTTAGACGATTCTACTTCGGTTTTTAAAGATGGTTTATAAAATGGTTTTATTTCTTCATTACTAGCTAGAGGTATTTTCTTATCATTTATGAGTATATACTTAGGATTAGATTTTGAAGGTTTTAGTTCCTTGAGTTCACTTTCAAATTTAACATTTTTAACTTCACTTGTTGAGGTTTCGTTTGAGTTAAAACCTAGACCGGTTTTGTCTCTGGATATTCTTTGAATACTTATAATTTTACTAAGTGAGTTACTACTATTTTCAAATTTATCAAGTTTACAAATTTCTTCCTTAAGTTTGTTGTTTTCACTTCTAAGTTCTTGACATGATTTACATTCTTCAAAAGTTTCTTTGCCTTTTTCAAGTTGATGTATTTTAATTTTTAGTTCAAGTACTTCGTTTTCTAATTGGATGTTTATGTATTTTAGTGATTTGTTTTTAGCCATTACTTGTTGTCCTAGTTTGCATAATCTATTGTATTCACTATCTAAATCTTTTTCGTCTAATGATAGATTTTCATCACTAAAATATTCGGTTTCGGAACGTACCTCACTTGACGTTTTAGCCATGAGACACTTTTCTTCCTTTGTTGTTTCTTTCTCATCTTCATCGCTATCACTCCATGCTCCTCCAACAAACGCTATTTGAATTTGATCTCTTGTCATCATTGGACATTTTCCAATAAGGTGATTTGGATCACCACACTTGAAACATTTTCTCTTATTTTTGCTATACTTGTCATCATTATTCTTTTGAGTTGTTCTCCTTTTGTCGTGTGGTTGTCTAACGAATCTTCCTCGCCTTTTGAAGAATTTCTTGAAATCTCTTACTGCCATGGCATATTCTTCGTCTTCGCTTTCGGAAGATGAGCTATCTTCGTTGTTGGATTCCTTTCTAGCTTTCAAGGCGATTGACTTGCTTTGCTCTCGTTTCCCTTTAACCATTTCGGAGTCCTTCTTTATTTTTGCTTCGTAGACTTTTAAATTACCAATTAATTCATCAAGTTGTAGTGTTGACAAATTCTTTGATTCTTCAATAGCCGTCACTTTAGCTCGCCATTTTGGGTGAAGAGCTCTAAGAAACTTTCTAACAAAACTCTTACTAGAGAAATTCTCATCAAGTGCTTTTAAACTTGTGATGATAGTGTTAAATCTAGCAAAAGCATTATCAATTGATTCCTCTTCCGGAATCGTGAATTGCACATATTGTTGAACAAGTAGATCTATTTTGTTATCTTTGACTTGATTATTACCTTGTGGGTTATTAATAAAGAGTTCCAAATTTCTTTTGCAGTTTCACACATGAAGATCCTTTCGTACTCTTTACGTGATAACGCATTGTAAATAACCATTTTTGCTTCATTATTTTTAGCAAGTTTTCTTTTTAAATCATCATTTTATTTTTCAAAAGGTACGATTTCATCTTTCTTAGTTTCAGGGTTATTAATAGGTAAAAAATCACCATTGGTAATAATATGCCAAAGATCTAGATCTTTTGATTTCACATAAGTTTCGAATCGATTTTTCCAATATAAAAATTCATCACTTTCAAATAGTGGTGGTCTTTGCATAGATTGCCCTTCTAAATATTTTTCAGATTCCATAGATCGTTACAAGTTTTAAAATACAATATATTTTAAAGATCTTGTTAGACGTGGCTCTGATACCAATTGTGGAAAACTAGAAGGGGGGGTTGAATAGTTTTACGTCTTTTTAAATTTATAGACACAAGTTTGTTTACAAAAGATTCGATTCTTGTTTATGTGAACTCAATACTTGCACTATATGAACAATTGTCCAATAACTAACTAACAAAGATAATATAGTAAAGGTAAGTAAATGAGTAATGAGAATAGTTGGAAAGATCAAACCACAACACAAGGATTTATAGTGGTTCGGCTACAAGGACACCTTCCTTGTTCCTAGTCCACTCCCCGAGTCACCTACTCGAGAGTTTTCTTCACTATGTCAACAAACTACCTTTTGGCGGAGAAAACCTTACACACCAATTTACACACCAAAATAACTTCACAACTTGATCACTACTTCTACACAACTTCTTCACACCAATATTCTACACACTAATCTTCTTCACACCTATCTTTTACACACCAATCTTCTACACACCAATCTTCTACTTCACACCTATCTTCACAACTAACTTACTTCACTACTTATCAACTTCTATTTTCTACACAACTTCTATATCTTCTAAACAATTAATCACAAGCACAACACAATATTCACAAGTGAATATATATATACACTATGCACAACTACTCTTCAACACTTCTTGAACTTGATTGTAGAAAGAGTGTTCTTCTTTTGCACTTTGGATGAGAATGGATGATGAGGGATTGAATCACTTGAAACAAGGATTAATATACAAATGATTAAAGGGTTTTAGAGGATGTTTAGAGAGTTATAGATCTGAAAATTTCGTGTAAAAGGTGAGGAAAAAATCCAGGTTTAAGGTGGTATTTATAGGCAAAAGATTCTGACAGAGGAGCGTGGCCGGTCCCCTTAAATCAAGGCCGGTCCCCTTAATTTTAAGGGGACCGCCCCTTATAATTAAGGGGGCCGCCCAGCTGAAACGGCCAGAATCTTTGTCTTTTAGTGGAGAAAGTTTATTTGGTGAAAAACTAACTGATTTTGGTTAAAAATTTGAATTCATATATTTAATATGAATAAAACATTTTTCTTTATTACCAAAAGTGTTTTTTTCAAAAATATATAATATGTTTATATAATTAAATAAACTTTGTGTTAATTAATTAAATACTCCTTTGATCATGAGATGTATTAAGCACTTGTTTATCTATACCTTAAGTGATTAAGTTGGATATAGTGATATAAACTAGCTTAATACTTGGTTACGTAGTAATTATCCGATTGACGATTTTACATTTTGTGATCGTCAAAATATAGAGATATCGAAAGATATAAATAACATTTTCACACATTATTTATGTAAACAGTATGTCCATTTGTAGAGCTTGAAAACATATCATGCACATAATTTACAACTAATAGTCGTATTTGAACGTTGTGCGAGTTTGAAAGCATATCATCATATTTTGTTTTTATGTTATTTTTTAAGTAGTTTAATTTGACATATTGACAAGTCAAATTCAGTGAATATATGTGTTTATATATGTTACAACTATTCTCGTACGTAAACTAAATAACATGCATTTGCTTCGATCTGATATTTATAATGCGTACATTTACGAAGTTTTAGTATTACGATCAATATAACGATCGTAGTAGTAATAATAATAATAATAATAATAATAATAATAATAATAATAATAATAATAATAGTTTTTTTTAAATAGTGTTTAAAGTAAATATGTATTTGTTAAATATATAATTTTTTCCAAAGTTATGCAAAATGAAATTCTTACACAAAAGCCCATCAAAGAATTTAGCATCAATTTATTTTTAAAAGTTTAGAGTTTTATCGTAAATTCTATTATATTAATTCAATCAATATTCTCTTCTTACATAAAAAGATGAAACCGTTGTGTACTATAACCTCTTTTTATTCATGTTCATTGTTACTTTTATGTTTTAAATGAAATTTTAATTTGTCTTTAGAAAAACAATATTAATAATCATAAAAGAACTAAATATGAAATATGTAAATGTTTACTCATTTTCGTCAGGTTTGTCTTCATGCCTTCATTTTCATTTTCATTTGGTAGGAAAGAATAAAGACAAACAAAATAAAAACAAAAGGTATTATAAAAGCAAAACTAAAAATACTAATTTACCATTTAATAAATATTATTAATCCAGCCATCAATATATCTTGCTTGCATCCTCTTTCACTAGCTTAATTAATGTTTTTTGTAAAAAAAACGTTCACAAAATTGAGTTGCTCATGTGTGATTGGGTTAATAAAAAAGAAAAGAAAAATTATAGCAAAAAAGCACTAATCAAAATATGGACAAGTAGTTTTGTAAAAGTTTTTTTGCAAAATTTATTTGGACATGGTGTTTCTTTTTATATTTTATCTGATGCTCAAAAAGCTAACCCGGGCTTGGTCGGTAATTAAGGTAATTAAGTGACGCTCGTATTTGTTTTTAGCTGCTAAAAAGAAAGTTTTAATAATTTAAGCCAAGCCACTTATTTATTCTGAAATTGTTTTGATTTTACTATGAAATAAATAACTTACAGCATACTCATTATAAATAAAAATAAATTTTAATAAATGTAATTATAATAGTATTTGTTACAATACTTTAAAACACCTTTTTAGATATGTTTTAAAAATATATTTTAAAATGCAATTTAATTTACTAATAAGAGAAAAAAAAAATTCTAATATCATAACTACCTATTAACTTTTCAGCTTTTTTAATAAATGTTATTTTTAAAACCTCATTAAAATAAAAAATACATGTTATTATAGATATTGTACAAACTAATAAAACAAACAACGCTTCATATAGTTTATATGCAAACAAGTTGATGGTATATACAGTTTTAAAAACCGGAGCAAACCAATGATTTCAACCAGGAAGTGGAGTCGCCACTTGTTCGGATAGCCAATAAAAGCCGTCCAAAAACGAACCTGAGAGTATCGTCAGAACTGTTAAAAGCGGGTGAACCGGGTCAGACCGGGATCAGTTTCTCTTGTTTTTCTCAGGTTAATTAGTTCGTTATTGTTATTTTATTTATGCCTAGACTTTAATTATAGGACATGGACCTGGAAAACCGTTTTCGGACTTAACAAAACCATGTCTAATCTCAATATTGACCTTGGTTTTGTATTTGTTAAGAAAGTAGGAGACGACCTTTCTTTTGCTTTCTGAAAAGACTTATGGATTGGAGAACCAAAGCTGGAAACTCTATTCACTCGTTTCTTTTCCTTTGAAGTCAATAAAGACTGCAAGGTAGTGGACCGTTGCAACCTTACTAATGGGCCCATACTCGGACCTGGCAATGGAGAAGGCCAGTTAGAGACGGTGTCGAAAAAGAGCAGTTAGATGGGCTTTTAAACATCTTGCACCACTTCAACCCGTCCTCTTCTAACGACTGTTGGGAATACTCAATCGATGCATCAGGTATATATTCGGTTTCTTCTCTTAGAGAAATATATTGAAGGAAGAACACTCATGTCGGTTTTGGATCCTGTCAATTGGAATAAATTCATCCCGTCAAAAGCTAACATCTTTTCATGGAGACTTGCTATCGATCGGCCCTAACTAGATGCAACCTCAAAAAACGCGGCATTGATCTTGATTCTACTCGATGCCCACATGTGATGATGCCCTTGAGTCGTCGCAACATATTTTTGTGGATTGTAAAATTGCTAGCTTCTTGCTAGTTGTTTTAATAAAAATCCGCCGTTCAAAAATAAAAGACTTTAATTATAGGGACCGCCGCTAGAACACGCAACTACCCTGATAGTATTATAAAGGGGGTAATACCAAATTAAAGCATCATATTTGTCAAAAAAAGCTCTTTTGAGTAGCCAAGTTTTTTTTTCCTCATTGGTGTACTAAACTTGCATTTTATTGCCAAAAATACGTACTTTGGACATTTTTGCCCCTCAAGTTATTAAAAAGTCAGGGGCAAAACTGTCATAAAAAGGTCAGAAAATAGTACAAAGTACGTTTTTTTGGCAATAAAATGCAAGTTTAGTACACCAATAAGGAAAAAAAAAAATCGCTACTCAAAAGAGCTTTTTTAACAAGTATGATGCTTTAATTTTGTATTTGCCCTATTATAAAACTAGCAAGTTGCTAACAGAAAGATACAATTAAATAAATACCCTCTTTACCATCACAAATCAAACTTTTTGTATTCAACATGGTCTAATATGGTTCAAAGACCATGAATCATAAACTTTTGATTCATTAAGCTCTTTCATTAACTAGAAAGTATGAGTTAGTCATCTTTAATTCTGAATCATCTTGCAAACTAAGATTCAAGAGCGCAACCAAAAAGTTACAAGATGGGACATATCTTCAGATTAACCTATATAAATCTATATGATGTACTTACTAATTTACTCTCACTCAATTTTAATTTCAAATATGAAACTTTATGCACCTTAATATTCATATAATCATATTCATATATAATATAACAAAACAATAAGAGAAACAAATGTAGTAAAAACTGTATAAGTGTATAGAATTTGCTCTATATTTATAGAATCATTCAACTGAGTTAGACATTTTAAACTTTATATTTAGAGAAAAAAAATATCTAAAGATGCATGAGGACGAAAACTTTGTTTTGGTGAAGTTTGAATAAGAAACGTGGCGGGCATGCAGGAAGCAGGAAGAAGATTAGAGGGGAATCAGGGGACCAATACTTTTATTACCACGTTCATTCCTTCATCTACCCACATTCGTTTTCTCCTTTTTTAAATCTTTGTTTGAAAGCAACCTTTGTCATCTCTTATTACCAAAAAATGTGTATCAACTATCAAGTATGCGAACAACATGTTCTTAGCTCATATTATCTTTCGAAGGTTTATATTGGTGAAAACCCTCCCCATATACACGTAAACTGGATCTTCTTCAAGAATCTATTATTATGCAATGATCAAATGTTCTAATAACGGTTAATCACAATCTCGTATTAAACCAATAACTTATTTAATCACAAAAGGGTTATTTATAACCTCAAGGACTTGGCTATAATACTTGGCGACTTTGATGAAGTTAGATATCAACATGAAAGAAGGGGTACTCACTCTTGTAACACGGGGTGTAAGCGGCAACGATAAGTCCGAACAAGTTGATCTTCTCACGAGGTTAAGAAGTTTACTAGAATGAATAAACTTGGTACAAACTTGAGTAAAAATTGACTGAAAGTAAATTTCACGTTACTTTCATCCAAAATGGCCTAATGTTCAACTCGTTGCTTTACCTCGGGAATTATCGGATCATTGTCTCCTTATCCTTAAAACCCACTCCATCGATTTCGAGCCTAACTCTTTTTAATTATAGCTCTTGGGTTCTAAATGGTGAGCTTCCTGCCATTGTTTCACTTGCTTGGTCTAAGACTCTTGAATTAACTCTCTTAAAGTGTAAGCTTCAAATTTCAAAAATTTATCCGGCCGTAGAGGAAGATTCCTTGAAAACATACTCTCTAGCTAATGTGAGTCAGTTAATATGTATAAGAAACTAAAGCTGAATGATAAAGGTTCATTAGAGGTCGATAATACGTTAATGAACCTCTCTGAACTCCAACAGAGCATAGCACAAATCCATTATGTGTTTACGCGTAACTTTTCAAAAAAGTAAAAGAGCGGGATAAAGTGTCTTTTGCACAAAAGTCAAAGCTGTGTACGAGTTGGTGAAAAGTAGTGGACAGTTGACAGAACTCTTCACTAAAGTACGGTTGGTGAATTTTCAAAAATAGAAGCAAAATGCAATGTGTACTTTATGTACCAGTTTCAGTAGATGCTCGACACATCTCACCTAACCCCAGTAAGTGACTTCCTCGTACCTAATATAACAGGGAATGTTAGTCGAGAATAAATGCTACATATTCATGTATTTATTGTAAAAGTTATTGAAGTGAATTTATTCTCTCTTGAACTTACAATAAGTCAATTGCTCCAATCAGAGGGACCACAAGTTCACTTGCAAACTTTGTTTCAAAGTTTGCTTGCTTAGAGTGTTATTATACATTGTCATTCAATTAAGTATTTTCTGCATAACAATTTGTAATTCTTTAATTCATATTAATAAAGAGATACGTTAAAAAGTTAAATCTTGTGTTGTTTATTAAGTTGTTTATACTTTGTTTCTAAAACTAACATAGATTAAGTAACAACACTTGAGATCCTCAATGGGTGGTTGAGGTGAAAAACCACTCCTTCTGTCTCTATTAAATAAAATACCGGATGGAATCACATATAAATACATTCCAATTCCATCCTTTTCCTTATGCAAACCAACGACCCATTATAAACAAATATGGGCTTTCATTTTCTTTTCTTCCTTCGATACTTTAACCCAAATTAAGATATAAGCAACCCAAAGT